>VXBZ01010300.1:614511-636843 GCA_013399135.1 Heliornis fulica | reverse complement strand
GGGGGTTCTCCTCTATAAAGGGAAAAGCAGAACAGGAGTGCTAAACATAGGTGTGAGAAAACTGATCACAAAAACATTTGGATGTTCCCTGTGAAGTTTGCAAGGTCTTAAATTAACAGTTCCTATACTGCTATTCAGGTTTTTAAAGCGCAGCTTGATGCCAACATTTAGTTGGATTTCCAGCAAAAACTAAGACGACCAACACTTGATATCCTTGGGAGACTTCATGTTTTCAGGAAAGATAGGTCACGTGTCCTGGCAGGGGGATCCGAGAATAAAAGGTTAACTTTTATAGTGCTGGTTTTGATCCTTTTTTTGTTTGTTTGTTTTACATGAAATGTCATAGGTGAATTTGATATTTGTTTAGATGTTGGAGATTAGACGTTTCTGTATCATCAACTTTATATTCAAGTTAAATGGAATATCATGGTGTCCTTAATTTTTTTAATAGGTTTTGGGTTTTTTTGCGGTTCTCACTCAAATGTGAAATACTTGTTAATTTTTGTCTCCTTCTGATGGTAATTTCTCTGTTTGCTGGAAAATATGTGCACGCTTTTGCTGTTCTTTGCTGTAAGGTGTAATGTGTGTCATTGCATTATTAAGAAAAATAGGGTTTGTTTTACTTTCATTTTTTTCTGAACACATAGGCAAAGAGGGAGGACCCTTTCACTTTTCTAGGGATTATTTGGGAGTCAGAAATGGATTCACAGAATATTCTTGTTGCTCTTTAAATAGCATTTTTCACTCCTCTCTGCTAATTAATCCTCTGTCCTGTTCTTTGTGCTACTGCCTGTGCTATGCTTGTCCTGAGCATTTGGAGGACAGTAAAATGCTAGTGATTAACCCACAGAAGCAGTAATTTAGCTCCAGGATGAGAGCCAGCATTTTAAGAGGGTGTCTGGAAATTACTTGCAGACTCGTTTGCTCTTCATTGAGGCATTAAGCTGGCAAAGGTGTATCTTGAAGTACACGGTGGTAAAAAGTACTGTGTATTTTATAAATATTAACCACACTAAAAAAATTGGCTCGTGCATTATAACTGGTTTGGTAAATGATTGAAATCACTCCTGAACTATGCCAACTTGGAAGACAAAAAGCAAATTTCCCTTTCAGATGCATATATGGCATTGTTTGTTCATTCTAACTCATCTTTTTCTCCACAGAATTTCACGTTCAATGATGATTTCAGTCCTAGCAGCACAAGTTCTGCTGATTTGAGCGGCTTAGGAGCAGAACCTAAGACCCCAGGTTTCTCACACTCATTAGCACTTTCATCAGATGAGGTATGTTCATGAACTTGTTCAGGTGGCAAATAGTCATTTGGCATTTTGCTTGATAATTACTCAAATAATAAAGGGATATTTTTTAGGCAGTAGAAAGCGAGAAGAAAGTTTATCTTGGTTTGTAGATTGGGATTTTCCTTGTCCATATGATAACGACTTTAAAGTTCCTGTGGTATTACAATAAAAACTAGAATGCAGTTGGTTTCCTGAGGGAAATCCTAAGAGATGCTCTATCCTCGCTGTATCCTCACACACTTCAATACATTTTTCCTACATTCCAAATATGTACATGTGGACCCAGAGATAGATATATACATACACTGAACTAATTGAGACAATTTTTATAAAATAAACATGCAGTATAGTTTGGTAAATGTAGTTGAGATGTAAGGCTTCTACACTTAGACTAATTTTTACCCTAACACATTAAAATAATTATGGCCTGTAGATGCATGAGTTGTGTGTTACTGCATCTGAATATATGTATATTAATTAGAGATTTTATGTGTTAATCCACTTTGCATTTTGTGCTCACTTTGCACAGTGGATTTGAGTTCAGCCTCTTCAAACCAGAGGTTTTTCGAACAATGATAAATGTGAAAAAGCACTCCTGAAACAATAAATTGATGACATAATTGAGCTGAACGTAAGGTATTTTCTTACGATACTAGTTTTGTAGCTGAGTTGTCAGTGAAGTTGCACAGTTTGGCAGTAGCCTACATGTCCTGAGGACTCGGGAAACCCGTGCCTTTGTTCTTTTTCATAAGAGGTTTGAGCCAAGGTTTTGTTCTAGAGAAGAGGAATTTGAGTTGTATGTGTCTTAATTTTTTTATTATGATAGCTGGGTGCATTGGGTTACTGCCTGCATGCTTTGCATGGGTTAGAAGAATGAGAGCTGTTCTGTGCTATCCCCTTTGCCAAAAGGCAAGTCTGCAAGCCCAACCATTTTTCAGAGCTTGTTTTCTGCAGGTGATAAAGGGCAAAAATTTATAAGAGAGTGCAGACAGCTCCATCTATTCTGTTAATTACTAAAACCAAAATAAAACATCATTTACACTTTATTTAACATTAATACTATCTTGATAATACTTTCCTTCCTCTTGCCATGTTTCATTGCCCTTACATAAGTATTTTACTGCGACGATGCCCTGTTCCCAGTGGCATTGAATTAAAAGCCTCCAAATGCTTTCATTTCACTTGTTCAGCTCTGTTTTATCACTTCTGAAATACCAAGCTTGAACAGGTCTATAAAAATGGATGTTTCCTCCATCCTCTGCTGTACACCAAACAGCAGCTTCCGAGTCATGCAGGGTGTTCAGCGAGAGCCGCAGTGGAGACCTCCACCACCACCCTTCGGGGGATTAAGCCAGCATTGCTCTTCAGGCTTTATAGCATACTGCTGCAAGCACTCCTCCGCTCAGGCTTCTCTGGCAGACCTGGCATGATGATTTGAAGGAGATGAAAAACTGGAGAGGATGGAAAGGGAACACAGCTTTTGCAGGTTGTTCTGTAAATGAGGAGCTATAGCCCTGGAAATTGGAGCCATTGGGAAGAGTCCCACCAGTTCTAGGGTGTCAAGAAATCCCCAATGGGGTTTCACTGATACAGTCTCAGGTTTAGCTGCAAATAATGTGTGTGCTGAGCTTTCAACATAACCTCTCTGCTTCTGGGAACGATTTTTTTTAAAGAAACCTCTTTGGCTTTGAGTAGCTGCATCTGTTTGCAAACCTTGATGCTGCCCTTGCCTGAACTTTTACACGCTGTTACATGTTCTGTATTTTGTTTCTATAATGCTTTTCTTTCCCATTTCTTTGTTGCTCCCTCACTCAGAGCCTGGATATGATTGATGATGAGGTGAGATACTAGTGTGTTGTGATGAATTATGCGAGCATCGCGTGGCGACATATCGTCTCATTTGCAGATTCACATTTCTTGTCTCATGGTGTTGTGTGGCAAACCCCCTTGTCTGAGCAGAACACGCAGGTGTCACTGGCTCCTCACTCCTTCTCTTGAGTTCCCCTCTCCTATCTCCTCAGAATTTTCAAGGCCATAGCAAATTGCAGTTTTTGCAATATGTTGTGAGGGAGAGGAGGGCCGGTGTCAGAGCAAATTCACCAGGCCAAGCATCAGCTGCCCTGAGCTCCTGTTGGTGACAGAAGGGAAAACTATCTTTTCCCCAGCCCTGAGAACTGGACAGCCAGGAGCTGAGAGAGCTCTCAACACCATCTAACACAGTGCAAGAGCTGCTCTAACAGCAGACAGCTGCTGCAGCCTGTAGCAGCTGCTCTGCTGATCCTGGCTGGGACAGAGTAGCTTTTGTTTCAGGCCCCACAGGCATACCCCTGGGTGGGATAAAGTGGCAGAGCAGAAACATGGGGTTGCTCCAGCAGCTGATGTCCCACCTGCCCCTCCTGGTGCTGTGTTCGTGCTCTGCTCATCTGCAGCACAGTGCGACAAGAGCAGAGCCAGGGCTGTGGGATAGCTGTGTGTTCCTTACCCCTACTCTGTGTCATCTCATAGTCCTCCACAGATAGCGTGAGTCTTACTGGCTGTTTGATTGCACTTTGAACTTCAGAGTGGTTTTCTGAGGCATTTTCCCCTCTGAATTCCTTATTGTATAGCTTAAACACATTACAAAGGTCTGTGAATGAGCCGTGGAAGTGGACCCAGAATCCATTGTGTCCTTTAGAAATGTTCTAATTTGAAGGATAAAAGTCTTAGAAGGGCCTGGGACCACACCTGATTGTGCCACCTGGCCATTTCAGTCCCTCTTTGGGGCAAAGGGAGCACCACTTTCTTTTTCTTCTGCTTACAGTCAGAAGCCTTTTTGGGTACCTTATACCAATTTTTAGACTCAGATGTTCTATAGTTATGGAAAAGATAGTACTGATGCTCTGATGCTGGCAGTCTGTCAAGGAAAATGTAGCTTGTCGGCATTACCCTTTCAATAATAGTAATGCGGTGTGTTTTTGTCACAGATCCTGGATGATGGACAGTCTCCTAAGCACAGTCAGTGCCAGAGTCGTGCTGTTCAGGAGTGGAGCGTGCAGCAGGTTTCCCACTGGTTAATGAGCCTGAACCTTGAGCAGTACGTTTCTGAATTCAGTGCCCAAAACATTAATGGGGAGCATCTCCTTCAGCTGGATGGGAGTAAGCTCAAGGTAAACGACTGCTTGGACTTCCAGAGTAACTGTATTATTTGTTGTTGTGTTAGGTAGTCTTAAAGGAAGTAAAAACTCGTCCAGAAAGCAGTGAATCCCTGTGTGGGGAGCGCTGATAGGCTAAGAGCCACAGCAGCGCTTCAAGAAATTCCCATATGCACCTGGATTCAGAAGCTTCGGACTTAGAGGGCATTTGCTTCATGAAACCTCTGGGTGTACATAATGTACCTATATTTGCATGTGCAAATCATATAGCAGCATGTCTAAGTGGTATTTCCATGCACAAATTTCTCATCCAACTCTGTTTTGCTGAGTGGTGATTCAGAGACGGTAGTAAATAGACATACATCAGAAATAGCCACTGAAAAATGCATTAGTGGGATGGATACTAGAGGCATAAGCCAGTTGTACTATGGTAGAGCTAAGTACAGTTTTGAGGTATAAAGAGTCTGCATTTTTTCTTGTAGTGAAAATATGAGCCTACTTTTGTGAAAAATAATTGCAGGAAGGATTTGTGGGGAGCTCAGCAGATCTGAAAGTCCAAGTTTGTCAATTCCTTTCTGATTTTTTTTGCTGGAGCTTCACTGACTCTAGGGGGATTTCAGAAGAAAGGGAGTGAATGTTCAACTAAGGCGTAGCGGCGAGAACTGGGAAGGCTTGTTCTGTGTAGAGTTAGATGACTTCAGGCAAATAGTTTAATCTTTATTTGCCTCATTGGATCAATGCAGTCAGCATTGGTGGTGTCAGTGAGATCTAATTCTTTAATATTCTGGAAGTGGAAGCCATTGAAAGCAGTACAGAAATCTATTTTTTCCACATCCGTAATGTCTCTCAATCTTGCTTAGTTTCTGTAGTCTTCTACATAAGAAGAGTTATTACTAGATTACAAAAAATAGTGACAAAGTGTATGAAATATTTTTTGGTTTCCCCACCTCAGGCTCTTGGTATGACATCTTCCCAGGACAGAGCAATCATTAAAAAAAAGCTAAAGGAAATGAAAGCATCCTTGGAGAAAGCTCGCAAAGCTCAAGAGAAAATGGAAAAGCAAAGGGAAAAGCTTCGGAAGAAGGAACTAGAGCAACTGCAGAGGAAACTGAAGAAAACAGACAAGTCTTCATCAGATGCAACAGAGGGCACTAATGAGCAGTGCTAAGCAGAAGCGCTGCTGTGTCAGGATAGTGGAGGCACTTGAAGGGAAGAGAAGACTCAGAACCACTCTGGTGCCCCTTCAGCTTTCTTGTATTCATTACACAAGAGTGTGTACAGAGAAATGGGGCTGTACATAGAATGACATAGGGAAATTTATATCGTGTATTTTCCTTTCCCCACGTATCCAGTTCACGCTCGTTGCTGTTGCCATGTGAAACAACCCCAGCCCCTCGGTTTGTTTTGTTGTTGTTGACAGCTAACAGATTTCATATTTGTGTGGTGGTGTTTCCTTCCAAACTACTCTTCTCTAATGAGTTCTGTGTGTTTGGTCACTTCAGTAACCAGCATGATGCCGAGGAGCATGGTCCACTGCTTCACCTCTTCTGACTAGGACAGCCACTCGGAACGTTCCTTCAGCTGGGTAGAAGGAGCTGTGCTCAGTCTGCTAAGAGCTGGCTTCACTTTCTAAACGGAAGGTCAGCTTCTTCACGGTCTTTGGATACTCAGTTCCATCTACTGGAGTAAGTTTCATCTTGCGTCAGTACCTTGAAGCAACACTGCTGGAAACACAACTGTTCAGTGACTTCTTATTATACACTGGAGATAAAGACAGGAGAGTCGATAGCCCCCTGGGTAAAAGACAGGAGGGGAAACTCTTTCTGTTAACTGTAGTTAATAGTTAATCCAGGAAGGAGGCAAAGCCTTAAATGATTATGTGGGTTTACACAGAAATCTGAGGATAACATTTATCCTTTAGATATCTGAGCACGGATAAATTTCTAACTAGAACACAGCATATAGGTCTGTATAAATTGTGCTCCCAGTGTGTAGGCAACTTTCTTACAGTACACTCGGCTTTCTTTTTCATGTGTTTTGAACAGGAAACTGGGCTTGTTCTATTTTGTTGTTGTTTTGGTTTGTTTTTTTTTTTCCAAGAAAAACATCACATCTTCAGATGCTTTCTCCAGTAAGCATTGGGAGAATAAGATTTGTGCTGTGCTGTTATGAAGCTGTTGTTGGAAACAATTCTCAGACTTGAGTCTGCTGAAGTTTTTCAGTTTTTACAGAAGTGCACTTTAAGAAGAGGAAGATGGGGGGTTCAGGTTAAAATTAACATTGCTGTTAAGATCAGTGCTGCCATGGAGGTGATAGTTACTAAATCCAAAGCTGCCCTATATTAACTGTTCCGATTGATGTGTTAAAAAGACTATCCCCACAAAACCTGAAGTTTTGGGGCATAGGCTGTCAAATGTTTGACGGCTTAGCAGTGGTCATATTACATCCTTCGGAGATTTGTGCTCTCCTGACGTGTGAGGTCATCGCCGAAGCCTGCTGTGCAGTTCTGACTGTGACAGAAGCAGTGTACAGCTTGCGCTGCGTGGTGTTACTGCCTCTTAAGAGCAGCATGAAAATGCTCAGTGTTTCTTCAAAAGAATGGACAGAGAACAGGCAGATCTCCCCAACAAGAAGTTAGAGGTATTACCTTACTGCTTTACAGTCAAAGCTAATGACATAGCAGTGTTTATAGTTGAGAAATGTCACTTCCCTTTCATGCACCCTGGAAGTGACAGTCTTCATCAAGTCATGGCAACCCATAAGTTGTTTAAGATGTTGATGCAAAGTTTCAAGAGTCTTGAAAATTTGCCAGCCTAAAAAATGCAAAATATCGAGTTCTTTTGAAGAAAATGTTTTGTTTAGTTTGGCTTGGCTTCTCTTCTGCTCTGTTCTTTATGGCGTTCAGATTTGTGTCTGTAAAGTTGTCTGAAGCTCAGATATGAAACAGTTGGGGTGCAATGTTTATAGTTACATTTCTTTTGATCCTAGTAATGTCTTTGACATGCAAAATGGTCTGTAAACTGAGAGAGCCTAGTTCATTCAAAATTAATACACAACAGATCTACTTAGCATTAGCTTTGTTTTCCTTCCAAGTCTAATTTCTACAAGTTTTTATTCAGGTCTAAAAATAGAAATTGCTGTAAAACATACTTACTAATATTTCTAAAGGCTTGTGATATATTTCTTGAGATAGACCGCTGGCACAGAAATACACCTGCAAACAAGAATTCCCCATTGCAGTGAATCTTCCTGCACTTGTTTGTAGGAGAAAAATTAGACAAATCTTTTAACAGCCTTGCAAAATAAGCAATCTGTTCTTCTAGGAGATTATCAATTTATATTTGAATAAGCGAAGTTACCTGGAAGAAACTGGAAATTTAATATCTTAAACACAATGTTGATAAATGCATTCGATGATGATTTTCTTTTAAGTTTATGTTTACATGGTAGTAATGTTTAAGTGGTTGTATATAGTAATCTAAGGTGGTGTCCCTGTTTTATGTTCTTTGTTTTCTTAGAAACCTGAGCAGACTGCTTGGCATTATACATTGAATTTCTGTTTTTGCTGCTTAGAGCAGTGCCTAGTTAATCTCTTTGTAAATCAGATTCTTATTCTGCAGAATAACTAATTCGACTTAAGTCCTTTAAGTGTTATTGGGGTGGGGGGGGCATATTACTGCTTTGTGGTAATGTTATTTTGTTATTCTCAGACTAAAAAACTCACAACAAAAACCTAACTTAAATCCCCTAGCTCCTTCAATTTAAAATAAAACCATCCAATGCATTCTGATCAACACATGCAAACTAAGCGAACCAAGCAAGGTCAAGAGTTTGCTCTTCTTTCTGTGATGAGAGATTTATGTGGTTCATTACGTATGGTAACACGTTGCTGGGATGTTCAGAAAAGTCCCTGGATAACAGATGTAAAGCACAGTTTGCAACTTCTGTTACTGTTCTATAGGACCTTTAAAGTTACGCTGCATTTTTTTTCCTATGTGTTGTGTAACGACATATATAAAACAAAAGATACAGAGGTCTCTTCATTCTTAACTTAAACTTAGATCAATGCTAAGTCAGACTCATGTGGGGTTTTGATGTAATAAGAAGAAACAAATATTCCATGTTAAATGACTGGAAAGACATTTATCTTTTGGCTTACCTGCAAATGCAACCGTAGCTTACTTTTGCATATTTGTCTGTGGAGTTAAAGCAATGTTGAATATGCTGATTGGCCCCCTCTAAACTGTTGTGCAGGCTGTGTGGTGTTCCCACACCTCCAGCCGTGCATCTGTGTCATCTTCGCACCTAAGTGACCACCACAGACCGGTGAAGTTCACTTCTCCCTGGTCACGATGGTAGGCCAGTTCCGTAAGCTCTAGTTCCGCTCCTTGCCGCGGTGTCAGCAGGTTGCCAATATACCCGACCTCTGGAGGAGTGAAGAAAGGAGAGCTGGCAAACAGTGGCTCCACTGCCGCTAAATAAACACGTACGGCTCTGTGTGCGTGCATACGTACGTACACATACGTGTGGGTATGCACGCGGCTTTACACTGCTCCGGTACCAGTTGGCACACAGGCGGCTGTGTCACAGGGCCGTAGGCACGCAGCCCCCGTGGTGGGCCAGGGGTCCTGGCCCCATCTGCAACCTTGGAGGAGCAAAACTCAACCCTCGTGCTCTTTCCTGGTGGGGTTTTATCTGTCTTGCAGACCAGATGATTTTAATGTTTTGGGTTGGGTTTTTTTAAACCACGTACAGAACAGTTCTCTGCAGGTCCTTCTGCATGTTGTGCTCTGCTTGGTTTTTAGGGGCGGGAGGTTGGCAGAATCTCTTTTTTGGAGTGACAGGACCCTGGGAAGAAAACCCTTCTTCCTATTTTTCACCCTAGCTGTGATTTCTGTTGGAGTGCTTTCAGCCACTGATTTTGAGCAGGGTCGTGAGTGACATCTGAGGTGACTTACCCACTCACCACAGTCACAGTCCCTTTGTTAACCTCCCATATGGATTTTACTGCACTTTGTCTACCTGTAAAACTGATTTTTCAAAGCTGCAACACCTTAGTCGTGACATCAAGCCCTCCAATCCCTCATTATAAAATGAGTTTGTTACTGACTGGCAGAATTAAGTGGTACTTCTGCTGTCAGTAATAATGATTTAAAAAACGTGTGTCTTACCGGAAGGTTTGTGGTGGAAGGTAACTAGTGGTAGTGCCCTGCGCTGCCTGTGTCCTCAGGGCAGCTAGACCATGTAAGAACAGGAGATAGGGTTTGTGAAACCTGGGCTGCGGAGTTGGGCCGGTGTCTCCTTCCAGGGCGGGGAAAGGTGAGGAGGGCTGGCACCTCGTGAGATCAGATCCAGGCTGTGTAACCCTGGAGTCTGAGCCTCCTGACAGGTTTTTGGAGGGAGATTTGTCCCTGACAGCAGTGGAAGTGGATTAGGGAGCACGTTTGAGCCATGGTGCAGAAGCATCTGAAGGAAAGGAGGAACCCAGGAGACCAGACATAATGAATAGCCAGCCCATTTGGAAGTGGAGAGTACACAGTGAACCTCTTCTGACTCTATGCTTTCCCATACGCATCTACTGTCTGAACAACTGCTTTCATATTTTCCAGTCACGTTGCAATGGTAACTCACTGGTCACTGACAAGTATTAGGACATATTGCTAGAAGACCGGGCAGCTAACAGGCTAAAATGCACTGTGCTCACTGTAAAATTGGCTTCATACATTGTTTCCTTTTCTATGGTTGAAGAGGTGGTTGCGCTTCAGACTTTTTCCTTTTCCTTTTTTTTTTGGGTTTTTTTTTTTAAGAGATCAAATGTATATGAAGTGCATGTTATCCTGAACTTTTTGTTTGTACATCTTGGCGTCTGATCATCTGCATGAAAGACACAGTAGTGCCATGTCTGAGCTTGTTCTCTTGTGCTTGGTTGCTATGAACTTCTCTAGGTTGTTGAGTTTTCCCCCAAAATAACTTTGGTTAATATTTACTTATTGGGAGACATAAAACAAGACATGGTGGCCCTTTGTTTTCTTACCGTTTAAATACAAATGACAAAGCCTTGTGGTTTAAAGTTAATTTGTTAGTGTAAATAAATTTCTTGCCAATGAGTATTGTTGTTACACAACGAATGCAATAAAATGAGAAATCCTGAGTCTTTATTAGAATTTGTATCGAGTCCTCACTTTCCTGCCTGTTTGCGGGTCATTGCAGAAGGAATAACAGACAGTGAGCACAGCTGGACAGCTGTTGCTGCACAGATCCAACTGGTGGGGAGGACAGCCTTGCTCTGCCTGCGCTTTCCCTTCCTTCTGCTCAGTGCTGAAGACTATTTTAATCCCAACTGCGGGACAGATTCCCATGGTTCCCAGGCCTCCACGTGGATCCTGTTTACAACTTGTAATTCTGTACAAAGTGGGATTTTTTTTAAAAAGAAAAGTGAATGGCCTTTTTCTTCCTGTGCAGGTGGAATGTGGTGTGCAGCATTCTGCTGCAGGTCCATGTGAAAACATGATGCTTCACACTGATGCTGGGCGGTGGTTGTGTAAAAGACCCGGAATAGTTGTGGTATATAAACATTTTCCACTCAAGTGTAGCTCCAGCTACAGTGGGAATTTTATGTTTAATATTTATTCTATATGTATTTTATTTCAGTAAAGCTTTAAATTAGGGTAAAGCAGAGGGCACACACTGTCCCAATTTGTGTAGCCATTTCAGTGGATTTACATCTGGCAGAATGTAGGCCAAGCACTCTGCGTCTGATCTGTCTAACCCAGTCTGTGTTTCCCAGTGGCTGAATCAGAAATCTCGCTTTCCACTAATATGGCCACAACATGCAAGAAGATAAAAGAATCCTCAATCCATAAAAATTACTATCTTAATTAAAATAGGTATATTAACAGGCTGTAAATCCACAAGTGACATGTAAAGTGTGTCTGCTCAGCAGCTTCCTAAGCCTGGAGCCATCTAAACGTACACCCTTGTTCGTGCAAGCTGCCTCAGATACCTGAAATGCCCAGAACCGCATCAGACTCTACAGCTGACAGGTTGTGTCCTCCTCTGGGAAGCAAGACCGGATTTTCCCTATGTAGGTTACCTTGAAATTGGGAATTGAGGCTTGAGGACACTCCCACTGGTTTTTGGATGGTGACTGTACGCCAGCATTGCCCGTGCTGCGGAACGCCTGCTGCTGTCTCGTCCTGCCCAGCACCACTGTAAAGCACAGTGGGCCCCGCACTGTGAGGCTGGGACACCCTTACAGGAGGTTGACAGTGGATTCCCAATCCGCCCTGCCTCAGGTTAAAATTAAACTTCTTACTTTTAGTAATTAGTGCTAAATCCTACCCGTGACCTTTCTCCTCTCAAATGCTGTAGGAGAAGATACAGCCTGTTGCTTGCACATGCTTGTGTCTGTGGGCAGACTCATGGGAAAGCCTTCAGTAGTTAAAAAAAGTTTACAAAATTAAGAAAAAAAATTAGTTAAAAAAAAATAAAAGCCAGTGACAAATGAACAAGTTATTTTATGAAATGCCAAAACCATCAAAAAATTAGACATTTGACAAGACACAACATGTGGATTTGGTCATTTGAAGATGTTCTACGCTAGGGGAAGACATGAAATGAATGTTTTGGTCGGCTACTTCGACCACAGCTGAGGGAAATGCTGTCACTCGTCTACAACCAGAGAGCAGAGCCGGAACCAGCAGAGTGACTTGGGTGTCTCGGCTGTGTTACTGCCACTGACCCTTTGGAAGATGGCATTTTATTTACCTGAGAGCAGTGGCACGAGCCTAAAATAATTACCTTAAAATGCTAATGCAGGCTGTTGGTTAATCACAAACAAGTTAATAGCCCAAGCTCTCCTCACTGTGAGAACTTCCTTCAGAGACGCTTTTTCTGCTTGAACTCTGGGAATAGCGTCTGTTCCTAAAGGCGGAAAATGGGTTAGGAGATCCCGTAGGAAAGCACCCCGTGCTCCAGGGAAGCTGAAAAGGTCCTGCACGGAAACAAGTTGCTAAGGAAAGAACAGCAAAGCCAGAGTCATGGTAAATTATGTTCTTGGGTGCTTGGTGCAGTTGGCTGATGCCAAAAGCAAAGGGCCGGGACAAAAGCTGCCCTTGTTCAGGGCCAGCGCTGCTCTGGGAAGGGCTGTCTGCATGCCATGATCAGCAGAAAGCATGAAACCATGACCTGGACAGATGATTCCTTGGTTACTAAAGCCTCCATAGGCAGATGGTAAACGCTGGGTACTGCTCAAGTCCCCAGATTAACTATGGGCTTTTGGGAGGGGAGCTGTGAATGTGGTTTATGCAGAGACCTGCTTAGGCAGTGCTGTGCCCAAGAGACAAGGTCAGTTTTCCCCTGGCCAGCATGAAAGCTTGAGTCTCCCCCACCAGCCATGGTGGCCCCTGCAGCACATGCTGTCGGTATACAAGACATCACAAATACCAGCAACCGCTATTGCTACGAGGGGAGGAAAGCACTGTCTGGCGCAGAGCAGTGGCAAACTGCCGCATTGGCAAGGCTGCTGCAGCTGAGCTCGCACATCGCCTCTGCCAGGTCAGCTCTCAGCCCTTGCCTAACTTCTCTTGCCCCAGGAGGTGCCCAACACCACGCTGTCTGCACCAGTGGCAGGACTGGGGTACAGCTGAAGCAGATGCTCTCTGGGGACAGGCAGGCAATGTAGCAACACCCACAGACCGCTGCAGCTGTGCAAAGAAAGGGGGATGGCACTTTCCCTCCCGTCCGGCAGCACAGCCTCAGCCACAACCTGGCTCAGGTCAGAGCTGACCCTTCACTTGGAACTCCTTCATAGCAGTGGCTGAAAGCCATGAGGCTTATCTGTGAGAAACAAGAGGCTCAGAGACAGAAGGTGTCCAAGCACACCTGCTGTTCGGGACCACTGCTCACCCAAACCTCAGGCTGTGGGGAGATGCCTCCTCCCAGGCCAGTGGCAGAGCCCAAAGGCGGAGGAAGGCTCATGCACCCACCAGCTCCGGCCACAGCGTTCGAGCTGCTACACAGCAGGTTGTTTGCTCTGTCTTGTAGGCAGAGCCACACCTGTTTGGTTATTCAAAGTAACTGAACCTCCCAAGCGCTGTCCAGCTTAGAGGAGGCCATGGCAGGTGGTGAAGCAGGATGCAGCGTGGGACAGCAAAGCCAGAAGAGCAACCAGCACCCAATGACAGGCTTTTTGCCCTTCTGAGACTGAGCTTCATGAGCTGCCTGCCTTCCATCTCAACAGCGGTGGGAGAACTGCAGTGAGGAAACACTGATCCATCAGCTGAAGGATGCAGGTGAGATGGTGGCCCCGGGCAGGTGTCTCTGGTGACACCATTTAGAGGGACAGCCAAGCTGCTGAGAAGTGCCAGTGCAGGCAGGAGCAGGCAGCACAGCGGCAACCCCAGCAAGGGAGCGGCCTGGATAATGCAGAGCCTTTAGCTGGATGTCAGCATCTTTCACAAAGTTGGGGTGATGACCAGAGGAGCAAAACCAGCTGCAGAAGCTGCTCTGCGAGCAGGAACACCTGCACTAATGAAAGAAAAGCACAACACCACCGCTGGGCTTCTGCAAGGCCAGCATCTTGCTGGGCGCACCGGAAAGTGAAAGGCTGATTCCCAGCTCCACAGGGCTCCCAACTCAAGGGACTGGCAACTGCCACCTTCCCAGAAATCCCAATTGACACAAACATTATCTGTGATGGCTGCTGGACGGATGGGAAGCAAAGTGGGTGCCTGCGTGCAGCGCAGTGGGTGCCTGCTGTGCAGAAACCTGTCGGGATCAGCTCCGTATGGACTGGAATAAAGGCAGGACGCACGTGACCCACACTTGGAGGCAGTCACTGTGGCAAAGCGCCCAGAAACATGCCCTTTGCCACAACAGACTGCAGTGACTGCTAACACACTTGTCCCTGAAGGGGCTCAGGAGATGCCGTCTGCTTTTTTTTTAAAAAAAAAGAGTAATGGCTTTTCTTAAACGCCCTTTGGAAAAGTCATTAAGAAACCACTCTGAAGCGATGCCCCCCTCTGTTCGCAGTAGGATTACGACAAATTTATGAAACTGAAGTAACATTAGGAAATGGCTTACAGGAGGAAGAAGTGAGACCCAAGTAACACTTGTTCTCCTTCCAGTTACTTTGGAAGCACTAAGAGAGGCCAAGAGGAAGGTTCAGAAGACGAACCCGCCACACAGTCCCTAAGAAAGCAAGGGATCGTCAACAGGAAAGCATTCTGGCCTGGTAGTCAGGAATTCCCCCTTACAAAATCAGTTTCTCTAGGGAAAAACAGAAACCCAGTTGCACCAGACATTTCAGTGTCTGATAGTTTCACCGCTTGTAATCTGAACTCTCAGGGATCCCGTTCCCGACGTGGGGTCCTCCATGTTACACAAACTCTATTTTCTCACCTTCCATTCCAATTCCTTTACTCTGGCGTAAAACTCCCATTTTGAGAGAGGAAGGCTGAACTACATTTCCATGACTCAAGTTAACCTTTATTGGAAGAGTCTTGTTGTTAGCAAATCTAGCAGAAACTAAGTGAGTTCCCAAGGAATTCAATCCTTTCCACTGCAGCAGATCTTACCCGCGAGATGAGCTATAGCTCACAATAGAGAGCTCTGTGGAAGACTGTGCCGATGAGCAGTTTTCCCTCGTAGACAGAGGCCACTGAGCTTCCCTGCAGCACAGAGCCGTTGTCGGCGTAGACACGTGTCACCGCGGGCTCCTCCGAGAGGATGTTGTGGATGCGCAAGACCTGCCAGAGGAGGGGGATACGTTTACTGAAATGGCTGTGGGTGAAAATCCTCCACGGATGGAGGGAACGCCAGTATATTAATTTAAACAAATTAGATATCGATGAGCTGCTGATAAGTGCAACCAAGTGATTCCTGTGATAGGGCCACAATTTGTGCTTCAGTGAAGCGTGGGCTGTGACAACTATTTGTTTCAAGCAGTCATGTGATAGATAGGCCAGGTCAGGCAGTGAGTCCGGCAGTTGTCCCCAGCGCTGGGCATGGGCACAATCTTTTCCAGCCTGAGAGTTACTTAATACCTTCCTATTCTCCTGCTTTTTTCAGCTGCTTAGTATCATACAGCTACCGCCACTGAACACGGCAGCTTAGCAGAGTGTGTCACAGAGAGCTTCAGACGAGGCTGAAATCGAACAGCCACCAAACAGCCACCTGCACTCGTGGCCACTGGTGCCGGTGCCAGACCCTCACCGATTTCAGAAGGAAAGAATGATAGTGTCACCTACTGATGAACCACACTCGCACAAATAAATCACTCCAGTGTGGGTGTTTCTGGCCGCGCACTGCGCCCAGTCAGTTTTTGTTTGGCAATGAGACGCTGGCTCAGTAATTAACACAGTTCATCAAAACCTGACTGCACGGCCACAGCTGCACAGAAAGCAGATGAGGAGCCCAGAATGGCTGAGCTACTTGGTGGAAATTATTCAGCCGTCTCCTAAGGATGTGAATAGGTGTTTGTAAGTGAGTATACACCATTTGGCTTTCCACTTGAGAGCAGAAGCTCGAAGCTGGAAGCCAGCTCGATCTTTGCTCTCACAGAGACTGGCCAGGCACTTCTCTGCACAACGCAGAGTTACAATACACCGGGGTGAATTGAACCGAGTGATTTTCTGGCACAGACATAGCCGAGAGACTGGTGACATCTCCCGAGAGGCACCTCAGAGGCAGGCAGATTTTCAGGATCATTGTAGAACAGCTTCATGCCGTTGGGATGGCACCCTATCCAGATGTCTCCAGTGTGAGGGTCAATAGACAAGTTATCGACCAGAGTGTCCAGCTGCAGTGTCTATTCAACACAGGGAAAACCAGGAAAAGAGTGAGAAGTTAAGGCTATTGGAAGGAAGCAAGCTGTAACTTGTCCAAGACTCTCATCTGACTTACACTGATGTTCTAAGAAACATTTTGTCTCCCAGCACCATCTGTGTTTTCCCCCAGTATGCTTCATCCCCTGCCCTGTGCTGTGAGAAACCCGCTCGCTGGGCTGAGACTTCCCCATCCACTCATTCACACATACACTTGGGTTAATTACTTCAGTGCTTGGGTTAATTACTTCAGTGCTCGGTGCTCTGGCCCTCACTGACTGCGTCAGACTTCCACTGCAGTGCTACAGCAACACCTGAGGGCCCCTCTCAGGTTGCTGGTGTGAGGGTGGGAGACCCGAAGCTCTGTAACCAGGCACACAGCACCTGTGCAAAGCCATGGCAGGAGCCATCCAGACCAGAACTCCCCACATGATCAGGCTGAAATCTCAAATGTTCATGGGGACTAATCTTTCCAAAATCCACACAAGCCTCTTTCTTGTGGAACAGCAGTACCTTACCTTCATGTGGGTTAAAGTCCAGTTAGCATGTTTTTCCATAACATGGACATTATGACCAAGTGCATCTGCAACATATATGTACCTTCAAAAGAAAGCACCTCTTAGCAATGTGCATGACTAAGCAGACACCAAAACCAGCCGGTTCCTCCTGCGCAAGGCCAGCTCTTCCTGCGAGGAATGCCAGCTCACAGCTCTCACGCAGCCACAGACGTCGCAAGCAGACTGCAGGGCACTGAACTGAAGCCAAGACGCTAATGCAGCTTCCCACTGTGCCAGTTCTTCCAGTACAGCACTGAAGCAGGTCTTGGATT
The DNA here is from genome assembly GCA_013399135.1 of Heliornis fulica. Taxonomy (NCBI): domain Eukaryota; kingdom Metazoa; phylum Chordata; class Aves; order Gruiformes; family Heliornithidae; genus Heliornis; species Heliornis fulica. Next base: position 619,760 of record VXBZ01010300.1, on the reverse strand, counting down.
GTGAGATCCACAAACATGCATGGGATTTTTTTATATTTAAGATCACCTGTCTATAGCACAGGACTGCTTCAATCTTACAGGCTTGTAGGACTGCAGAGTGTTCCCCACTCGCAGAAATCCTTCTCCATTAATCCTTGCAAGTAATATGCACCAACTTGTGTATCGGCTGGTTAAAATGCAGCAACCTCTGATCCTATTACATCGAAACTACCAGGCAAAGCGGCAAACATCGCCTCCAGTTAAAGACCCAGACACAGGACTTGTGTCCTACAAACTCTCCATGCCACTTACACTGTACAGGTAGGACCTTGCCTTGTGTGATCCAGTTCAGACACTTGACCAGAGAGATGCCGCATCTACAAATTAGGATTTTGGGGTTCTCCGGCATGATAAAACCAAATTGAAGCAAGAGGAAACTTACTGTCTGTCAGGTGAAATGTTAATTCCATTGGCTGAATAAAACCCAGCTGCCACTTCTTTAACTTCTTTTGGACTGTAGTAAACAACATTTGACCAGGTTAAACCCAAGAACATCTCCAGGAACATTAAGATGAAGTCAAAGAAGTAGTGGTCATTGGTAGCGTAGAAGCTGTCTGGTCCCATAGCTACTATATCATNAAAAAAAAAAGAGAAAAATAAATAAAAGGATAATGAAATGAGAGGTATGAAGGAGCACTGTGGGGCTACCCAGGATCCAACCAGGACATGGCCATTTCACAGACATATCAGGGTAGCAATTACAGATGGTACTTCAGAAAGACACTAAGTCATTTATATACTTTTTACTTTTTTTTTTTTTTAACATTATCCAGGGCTGTGCAGTGAGAGACCTGAAAAGGACCATAAGGCATCAGCTAGAGATCTGGCTACCTGGCCCTAAGTTCACAGAAATTTTTCTCTCTTTTGATTACATTCAACTGGAAACCAGAGAATAGGTAGGAACGATGACAGCTTTATTTACCTGGAACTGTTTATCTTACAATCATTTTGCAGTAGAACAGACCAAGAAAATTTTCTATGCAATGAACAAACAAAACAAAAAAATCTAAAATATGTTATTTTTACACAGTAGCAAAATTCAGAATAATAGATTATCTGATGATTGACATCTGCGATGACCTGAGAGTGGGCTGCATGAGAGAGAGAAATGGAAATGCATGCCAAGCTAATTCAATAGGATCAATAACAGCAGCTCTTAAGACTGATACAGTGATATAACTACTAAAAAGAGACTGGAGAAATACAGGTTTTGATTATAGAGATAAGCAGCAATAAATAAGAGAAACAGGAAAAGTGGTCAAAGAGAAAATATATTAACAATACCCTAACACCAAAATCACCCTACTTTAGATTTTACCAAAGTGGCCAGTTCTTCTGGGGTAAGAAAGGTTTTTGGGCTTCAGTACCTTGTCAGAAGATCATGTCGAATGGTTTTCAGGTGTACTAGAGAATTGTCATCCTCCACAAATTTAAACAACTCTACTGTGCTCTTCTGATGGGGATGGTTCACAACAAAGAGGTACACGGTGTCATCTTAAAAAAAAAAAAATAAAGAAAAAAAAGAGATGTAAAGAGCTGGAGTCTCTGCAACAGTCTGTGTGGTGAGCACCCACGGCTCTGAAGCAGGCTCTAGTTCTGAGCACATGTTGGGTCTGGTGCATTTGTCTCACGGCTCTTCAGAGGGCAAGCAGCAAAGTAATGCAGGATGCCATTGCAACTGGATCCAGATCTCCAGGATCGCTCACTCCAAAGGGAACCACCGTGCCGGTCACCTTTGTGAGATTTCTACCAGGGAAGAAAGAAACTATGGCTTCATGCTTGCGCCCAAGCCACTGGGTTTTGCAATCTGATGCGCTACCATGACTGACTGTGTGAAAGAGCCACGGTCAGCAGGGAAGGAGGGCTTGTAGCCCAGTCAACTTGAGCTCTGGTTTCTTACCACACCCCAAGAAAGCTGACAGAACATCCTTCTGTGCTCGGTGTAAGGCAGCAGTCCCTCTGCCCAGCCCTTCTGGTGAGACCCCGAATTACTGATCAGAATCACTGACTTCTCCAACTCCTTGCTGGAGTACAGGGTGACTGTATGGGGACGCAGGTCAAGCTGCAGCAGTGGTTCTCTTTCTCTTACTATCTGCAGACTTCAATCACCCTGATGAAATCCCCAGTAAAATGACAGGGAAGGAGAGAGGAAGGAATGCATGAAGGGTGTTTTACTGGTAGTCAGAACCTGCTGTAGGAGAATGTGTCTTGGAGAGGAGAACATGGCTGTGGCTTGGTCACAGAGTAATTGGTAATTTACAGAGATTTGATACTGTTTAGCCACAGAAGTCTCCATTCTGATCATTAGTTGTCAGCAGAGCATGTGTATCCTCAAATCCCTTGACCTCAGGGTGGGTGAGACAGGTGTCAACTGGTAAAATAAACTTTGTGTGGTTTTCAACTCCTCGGACTTTTCCCATGTTTTCTTTCCTTCCAGCATACAGGACATCTTTCTGTCTCAGAGAGCCTGTGATTATGTGAAAAGGCATTTGCTTTAGCTGCTGACATTTAGAAAAGAAAAAGCCCAACAAAGATAAAAAGCCTGAAAACCTTTTTCTCTCCCAGCAAGCACAGGCTACTGAGGGTGCAATGCAAGGCTGCCAGAGGATTTCTGTGATCTTGAGGCTGAGGTTTGCCACCACCTCAACAGTTAATGATTGCTTTACCTCTGTCTATATAGGTGCTGATTCCATGAGGGTTAAATGACGCCAGATCAAACCCTCGGCTGATTCTCAGCTCCACAGCTCTAGGATTGTCTTCATTCAGGTCCATCAAAAATATTTCACCTGGCTTGTCTGGTGCAGGGGGCTTTATTCCTGGGTATTTCAAGCCCTGTAAAATCAAAACCTAAGAAAATCATTCCCGGATAAAAGGCATCCTGGGAATTATCCCAGGGCTGAAAACGCCGGAGCTGTGTTCGGGTTTGCAAATACACATGAGGATGTCCCCATGCCACGACAGAGGTAGAGGGACCGGCTCTGCTCTCCCTGGTGAGCCCCTAACCACAGCACAGAGCGGGCAAGCTGTGTGGAGGGCACAAGAAGCCATGCCCAAGGCACCCACGCCCTGCACGGTGGCACCACTGCCACCCTCTGCAGCCACCACCTGGGGGAGTGCTTCCCGTGTGTCAGGCAGACAGTCTGGGGGACAAACGGGAAGCAGAGCATCACCGAATGCACCCAACGGGGTAAAGCCACGGGCAACAGCCGCAGTGCGACGGCTGCTCACAATTTCTGGGATGAATTTTGCAAGGTTATCACGCCCTGGGTGTCACTGGAGCACATAGATGAAAACATCACCTTTTGTGTTAGGAAAATCGTTAGCCCTCCTGACTGCAGAGAAATGCTTGCGAACCTATGTCCTAAAGGCTAAAAAAGCCCTTCAGGAATAAACACAAAATCTGATTAATTTTAAAAGATAGGGGAATTAACACACCTTCTTAGCAAGGGAGAGGTTTGATATTTCAACATCTCAAGTAAGCAGCGTGTAAGAAATACACAGTTACGTGGGCAGATAAGCCAGCGCAACTGGGCACACTTGTCAGAGCCAACACCACCACTTCGGCATCAAGAAGTGCACTTGTCCAAGCAGAAGGAAACACCAACTATGCTGACACAAGTCTGGGCTGTTCCTAAGGAGCCGGCCAGCCTTGTAGAAAAAAGAACCTAGCCTCCAATTTTCACCCGTAGCTTCTACGGATGAGGAAGCAGGCAAGTCCCTGTGCAGGAGGGATGCGCGGGCACTTACAGAGCTAACGAAAGCCAGTCCATTGGGAAGGATGTCGATGTCTTCTGAACCAGTTTCTGCAACACAGAGACACATGGGGTTTTCAGGTGACATCAGATATTCCCCAGTCCTGTTTCGTATTATTCCAGCTCTCACGCACGCCCCTTTCCGATATGACTGTGGTGAAGTCCAGCAGGAAAAATGGTGCCACATGAAAAGTGGCAGCACGCCAGGATAGGAAATATACTGGGGTTCACCTCTTTCTGGGGGCTTAGGGGTGCCCCTCCAGGAGCCGAGCAGTCTCCTACCCAACTCCTCAGGGCGGCATGGGATGACTCACCCACTTTAGATGATAGTGTTTTGCAGCAAGCAATTAGCACCGGATGATTTTCAGGGCAAGGCCATACCCATCAGTCAGACTGCACGGTTGCATAAGGCACCTCTGGGAATTGCGCAGGCTAATTCTCCTGGTGACCCAGGGCACTTGGTTAAGATGGATTGCCAAATATTTTGTTAAAGCTCTCAAGTGACTGAGAATCTACTATACCTTTAACAGCTAAGGGCTTTAATAGTTAGAGGACATTTTTAACTGTGGATAATAATTTCCAATATTGTCAGTTCCTGTAGCTCTTGTAACATTTTTCCCTGCTAGGAAAATACTAAAACGAATAGAATAAAATTAATAGAATAGGATAGAATAGGGAGAAAACCTAAACTAAACTAAACTAAACTAAACTAAACTAAACTAAACTAAATTGCCATCCTGCATTTTCACAGCTCCCCTAAGAAGCCTCTCTTCTCCAAATCAGCAGCACAAACACCATTCCCCATAAGTCCCTTTCCAGCTGATGGCTGGATTAAACCCACCTGGGAGTCTTTGCTTGAAGGTGGAAACTGTTCTGCAGATTTTATTCAGTAGGTCCACCAACACAACGTGACCTTTGCACGCAGCTTTCCCCATCCCTCTGCACCCCCTCCTGCTTGGCCACAGACCACCTGCATGACCCTACATGCATCTCACCATCCCTGGCATGTCCTCTTGAGGGTAAGCACCAGCAAATTAAGAGCTGGTTTTATTATCTGATTTTATGTAACTCCTACTTATTATGGCAGTAATTCATCTGGACTGTAATTTACCCCGGGGCTGCCAAACAGCCTTACAGGGAGGAACCAGATCCCCAGACTCACCCATCTGGACCAGTTCCACCTCTACTCAGCCTTGGGGTAGGACTTCACCTGGAAGGACATTGGATGGGGACAGGGCCAGCTCCAATTCAGGCTCAGCAAGCCCCTGCTCCTCCCCATTAGACTAAGGAGGGTCCCATCCCCACCTTCTGAACAGCAAAATGTCTGAAGATGCATCTTGGGGGTGGCCAGCCCCTTATCCCATTGCCCGAGGGTTTGGGCTCTGAATTTTGACTGGGCTCAAGCAAGAGGCAGTCATCTGCACTGATGTGCCCAGAAACACTTAGAACCTGTGTTTT
>VXBZ01010300.1:526534-608422 GCA_013399135.1 Heliornis fulica | reverse complement strand
CCCCCGTCCGGGCCAAGCACAGCGGCCAAGCCCGCCCCGGCCGAAGCGGCGGCAGACGCGTGGCTCTCCGTGCAGACGCGGCTCCGCCAAGCCGCTGTCCCGGCCAGGAAGTCGCCGGGGCTGGGGCAGCGGGAGAAGGGCAGGAGGAGCCGGTCGGTGCCGCTCTGTGGCAGAGCACCGTGCTGTGCAAAAATGCGTGAGGCCGCACTCCACATATACCTCTGATGCTAATACGTGGGCACTGATACCAGCTTCTCTGCCCCAAAACGATGCTTGCTCCCACCAACAGGTCTAAGAGCTTCAGGATCCACCTTCGGGGCACTGTGGGGTTCCCGGGTGCAGCCATCTGCCTTTGCATCAGCTGCAGCACAGGCCTCTCTGCACTTCTTGCTTTTTGGGGAACACGTCTTGGCGGGTCGATGCCCGTCCCGAGCAGATCCCATTCCCTCTCCTGCACGGTGAAGGCTCTCACCTGCAAGGTTCACATTCCTTTGCACTGTCCTGAAAGACCGGGAAATCACTAAAAAGTGCTTCTCTGCTTTTCTTGACCTCACCCTTAAGGCTAAGCAGGTGCTCCATGCTTAGTAGGAGTGTGCCGAGGAAGAGGAGGCATTCTGAACTACCTTTTCCTTTCAGTTTTGGAATGCATCTCTTCCTCTTTCTGGTCCTTGATTACTTTGGAATTATAAATTGGTGGGGATTTTTTGGGTTGTTTGGGTGTGTGGGTTTGGGGTTGTTCTTGCCTGTGCACACAAATCTCACTCTGATGAAGTTCTGCTTTGAGCCCAGACGTATGTGGTAGAATGGGTAGACAGCAGTGTTTGAAGTCTGAAGATACTTGGGATGACAAAGTTCGGTAACTACTGCTCAGACTCCAGCCTTTAATAATGTTGCCAGTCCTCCTATGGCCATCTGCTTTGTCTTCCATATGAACACACATACCTTCCAAAAATATATTCCATGGCATAAAAACCAAATGCACTAAATATACTGTGCCTGAATTTGAATCTGTCATTCAACAGTGTGAAAAGACTTACACAAGAACAATTCCTTGTCTCAATTTGCTGCAGCACCGCTTCGCTGGCATAGTATTTCTCATTTCTGTATTTACATCAGAGTTTAATTTGCAAGAGCACATACTGCTTACTGCCCGGATCTCAATTCAATCCTGGCACAAGGTGGTTGCAATTCATCTGATAAAATGTAAATGTCTACAGGGCATATGGAGACATCAGAGCTGGTCATAAGATTACCAGAGTAACCATACTGTGTCAGACCAAGGGTTCATCTAGATCAACTGCCAGTAGAAGCAGTAGGCTTCAGAAAAATGAAGAGATAGAGGGCAAGTTGGATCAATCCCTCTAGCTTCTTTCCCAGCTCTTAATTCTTTCCCGCTTAGTGTGATGAGCTTTACCTGTTTAGTAATTCTAAATAGATCTATCTTTCAAAAACTTTCCTGTCTTTTCTGGGCTCCCTGGCACAAAAAAAAAACCACAGGGATATCCTCGAGAGAGTCCAGCAGAGGCCACAAAGATGATTAAGGGCCTGGAGCATCAATCCTATGAGGAAAGGCTGAGTGAGCTGGCTCTGCTCAGCCTTCAGAAGAGAAGACTGAGATGGGATCTGATCAATGTTTATAAATATTTGAAGTGTGAGAGACAAAGGGAACTGGCCAGTCTCTTTTCAGTGGCCTGTGGGGACAGGACCATGGGCTGCTCTCTGATCTTGCTCTCTCTAGATTAATCTGAATTGAATTCACCAGCATCTGCATTACCAAAGTATTTATAATGGATTTATATTGAAGACTAAAGGCCAGAATATTATTCTTGAGCAATTTTGGGGAGACAATGTGACCAAATACAGAAGCCTACAATGCAGACATGGTAGTATCAGCTAGACCTGTCGGGCAGTGGAGGACAGTGAGGGACAAATATGCTCAGTGACTAGTGAGGAGTCAGTATGCGTTGACCGAGAGCTACTTTACACATATTGAAACAAACATAGAGGATACATGGGCATGAAGACAAGGTAGATATGAGGCAGCAAGTAGAGACCAACCTTGGCGCTGCTTTAGCCTAACTGTAGAAACAAGCCAGAGATATCAACACAGTGTGAAAGTTTCAAAGAGAGGCAAATGAGGTCTTAAACTGAACTTAATGCAGATCTTGGGACTGGGTTAATGAAAAGGTCACATCCGTCACATTGCTGCTGACATGCAGGTGCTGCATCAGCTTCAGGTAAAAATAAAAACCAGGCAGGCAAGCAAACTGCCTACCACAAAACCAGGCAGAAATTGCAAGTGAAGCCTGTGGTTTGCATACTGAAAAATGAGGGAAAAAGCATCAAAAGCTTTTGATCACCAAATTTACAAGATTCTCTATGAAGGCTGTGGCCTAAAGCCACTTTAACCCTGTTAGCTGACTGAAAGGATATTACAGATGTCTGCTCAAAGACCTCAGCAATTTTTTAACCCCTTCATGCTTCAGCTCTGACAGAGTCGAGGATCACTTCTCAGCTTCCCATTCCCAAGCAGGGAGCAGAGATTTCTACAGCTGCCAAGCAGCCACCACAGGGCAAGGCAAGGTCCCTGCTCACACCCTGCCACTACACATAAATACAGTGTCACCAACTCATTAGAAAACAGGAGTTTTCTAACTCCACCATAATCACCTCATAAGGACACAGGGTCTTCAAGAATACTGGTGCATAGTGCCTTTTGTAAATAAAAAGATAAAACTATTCCTGCAGTGACACCAAAGGATAGTGATTTTCTCCACTGCTGAGAAAAAAATCTGTGTCAAAATGACATCAGTGGATTTGTTGCTGAGGGTGATGAAAAGACTCTTGCAAAAACAATCCAACTTTCAACCTTGTCCTACTTCAAAGAGAGCAAAGGTCTCTTCCTGGCTTTGTGGAGCTAGCCCAAGACTCCAGCACTGTCAGCCACAAGTAGCCCAGAGGCACCTGCATAAATTTGGATGTCCAAATAACTTTGTGAGCATATTTTGCTTATTTCGTGGTGGTGTGAAGCAATGCAGAGGTTCTCCATGATGACAAGATGTCAGAACATGTCACTGTCAAAAACAGCCCCAAGCAAGGCTATGTCCTAACCCAGGTCTTGTTTACTGTCTTTTATGCAGCAGTGCTACTTGCTGCATCTGGAAGCAGCAGCGAAGGGAGCTGCTTTAATTATTTTATAGGTGGCAGAATTGCTAAACTGGATTGACGCCAGGCTAAATCGAAAGTCAGAGAGGTCCTCCCAGGCCATCTGCCCTTTGCTGCTGACAGTGTGCTGGGTGTGCAGAATATTACTGACGGCTTTGATTGTGCTGCCACGGCTCAGACTTGTCATGAGCACAAAGCAAATAACACCGTCTTTTTCCAGGCAGAAGCGTGCTGAGCCAGTAGTGTGCCTTGGCAATAGAAAGTCTGGCAGGTGAAATTCTGCTTTCTTGGCAGCAAGCTCCTCAAACACCATGACTGATTACCGCTCGTCAAAGGAGGGAGAGGGACATGTGGCTTTTGAAAGATTAAAGCTGTGTATGAAATGAAGGAGGCTTCAAAGACCACCCTTCCGCACAGCCAGACCCTCAGGCGATGCACAGTTACTCCGAACCCGTGTCATGCCCTTGCAGATAAGCACCCCTACATTCCCACCGCTGAGGTTTGAATGGCTGTCAAATATTAACTGCTGCCAAAGGCTCTTGTGGGCTTAACTTCACTGGTGTGAGTGCTGGTGCAAAGCGCTGTGCACACTTGTGTTCTGGGCTAGAAAGTGAATCACAGTCCAACACAACCCAACCAGCAGTCATCCAGCACTGACCCTCAGTTGCAGCATTAGTTTCACCACACAGGAGGCTCTCTGCTGGCTGCTGTGGTGCACTGATGCCATCGCAGCCTCTTGCTGAGCATTGCTCCTGTGCTAGCCCCGTTTGTCCATGCATTTCAAGTATCGGGGAAATTTCCCAGGAATAAAAACACAAAAGCTGAATTTTCATCTTTCAGTTGTCTCAGCGAAAAGATGCAAAATGACATTTAGAACTTTAACAGCTTTCAGAAGACTTTAACCCAAAGAAAGAGAGGACATAGCCTTGAGTCATAAATACAGTGGCAAACAAGAAAAAAATGTAAAACACAATAAGCTATGAAGTTTTGTGTTAAAAGAAAATACAAGTGTGGTGAGATTTTAGTACCTAAAGTGTATTTATAAAATATAATTATTAAATTGTCTTGGCACTGTGAAGCACAAAGAAAGTGAGGAAGTGGAAGTGTAGCCTGAATACAGAAGTGCCCATTTTTTCATCAACTGTTTCCTACACCTGGTTTCTCACTTTTGGGACTGTTCTGCATGCACACCCCAGCCTACTTTCAGACTTACATCAGTGTAGAGTCAGTACAAAACCACCAAGACTAATGCCATCTTTTCTCAAAGCTTCAAGACTAGTTGGAGTTTGCTCCAAAATACAGGAGTGTAGATGTTGGCTATAGAGGTTCTTACATGAGACAAAGGTAAGGACACCTTCAAAACAGTCTGTTCTAGTGGAGTAATAATCAATTCTAATAACGTGAAAAGCACTTCACACTTCTTCATTGAAGGGGTGATGGCCACAGCCTGGAACTGCACAAGTGGATTAGGACTATATGCAATGTGTGGTCAGACCATCTGGGGGTTCAAGCAAGCGGGAGCAGCAGAGAGACCCAAATTAATATCCTTACTGCCTTGTGGAGGGCGTGGCGGCTTGGTAGTTCTGTTTGGCCTAATCACCCTGGATGCACAGAGCTGACTGAGCCTCAGGCTTATCATGTAGGTTGCTGCATGTCCTGTGAGGAGCATCTGAGGACCCTGGGCTTGCCTGGTTTGGAGAAAAGGAAGCTGAGATGCAATCTTATCATTCTCTACAGCTTCCTGTGGAGAGGGAGGTGCTGAGCTCTTGTTCCTGGGTTCCAGTAACAGGACATGTGGGAATGGCTCAAACCTGCACCAGGGGATGCTTAGACTGCCTTAGGAAGCATTTCTTTAACAAGAGGGTGGTCGAACAGTAGGACAGGATTCCTGGAGAGGTGGTCAATGCCCTCAGCCTGTCAGTGTTTAAGAGGCATTTGTACAATGCCCTTAATGGCATGCTTTAAATGTTGGTCAGCTCTAGAGTGATCAAGGAGTTGGACTGGATGATCATCTTCAATGATCATCCAGTCCAACTCAACAGAACTGAAATAGTTCTGTTCTTTTCCAAATTCAGCTTCATGTTCAACTTTAGCCGTGTAGACAAGATCCCATTAGGCTGTGATAGACCTTCTAGAAGAGAAACTACACTTTGTCTTTTCTGCCTAATATCACAAGGAGAACACAGAGAGCTAGAATGTTCACAGAGTCAAGTGTTTACACTTCATATGAGAAACACTAATATCTCTCCTCGTCTCCTTGGAGTGTCTCTGGGTAGCAGCCCTCCAGCAGGCAGACAGCTTAAGCTATTAGAGTTTGGCTGCCAACAGTTGTTTAGGAGACAAAGCATGATTTTTTTTTCCTGTGGTTCTCCATGCGTTCTAAATGTGAACTCTAAAAGCAAAAGACAAATTTCTGCTTGCAGCCATTATTGTATTTTAAACCTTTCATTAGCATCTTTGAGGGAAACTTTAACTTTCTGATCATGGTGTGGATGGACACACGGTGCAGAACATGTATTCTAAAATTTGGTCACATTAGTTTGATTTGCAATAACGAACAAGAAAGACGGTCATTTACCTTCATCTCTTAGAAATCTTACATACAACGATCAGGAGACTGCAGAGTACTCCAGCACCACCTGTTAAAACATTCCTGTGATCTATTACTAAGACCTCATTCACATAGGTATATTTTTGTCTTTTTAATTCTATTATCCATATAAGTGGGTTTGTGTTATGTTTTTGGTTTTTTTTTATACTAGTCCCTTGAAAAACTGTTGATTTAATGTTTTATTACAACCTACTGTCACAAACTGGTAATTCAATAAAATTGCACACAGTTGAAACTTTCAGCACTCACCCTAAAAACCTAGGTGGGACTTCAAGAGTTGTGTAAAGTTTCTTCACCAATGCAAGCAAGTGTTTTGCAAAGCTCAAAAGAAAATATGGATAGATGAGTCTGCTGGCACTGGGCTGGCCTAGGGGCTCCTCTGCAAGCAGGTCGGATGCAATCGTGGGCATTTAGGCTGTCCTAGCCAGAGCACAGAAAGGAGCCATATGATCCCTGACATCTGAGTGTGAGACTCACACAACTGGGTCTTGCTTGCTGCTTCTTTGGAGTTTTGTCTTGAGACTGTAGTTTTACTGAGTCCTAAAACCCCTTAAAGTCTCCTGTGTTTTATGGAACTGATTCAAGGATTTGTCTCAGGAAGAGCAGACCGCATTCCGGCTGATCTTCCCCTGGGAGTACACCAGGTGCTTTCAGGTGTGTGCTTTTTTTCAACACAGTGATGTGCATGTCACCCAAGGTGCTGGTCTTTGGTAGGCTTTGGGTGTTGGGAGGGAAGGGTTTGGGAAGAGGCTTCATTGCTGTGAGCTTCAAGCCTCCTTCCATCTTTCACCCACCCCAGACATCCCCTGCACTCAGTCCCATAACATCAATGGACCAAACATTGAGGACCCACCAAACCAGCCTGCTTCAGTTACAAAACAGCATTCACTGGCCAGCGTGCTAGCACAGAAATCTTCCCAAAAATAGTTCCTCTGGAATTTATTAGATTGCAAGCACTTTGGCTATTTGCTCTTACTTTCTGCAGAGAGTAAAACTTGCTCAGAACTTTTAATATGTGAAGTTGTAAGGAAATAACTCGGAATTGTATAATCAGAGTTTGGGGAAATTTGCCACTTATCAGGTGATTTTATAAAAGACCAAATGTAAATGTCCTTAGAAGGAAAAGTAGAAAGATTTATTTTTTCAGAAGGGAATTTTCTGATTTCTTCTGCAAACCTGTCCTCTGAGAATCAGGAATATTTGCAAGATGACCAACTCCTTCAGAGCACTTGCCATTCCTCTCAGTGATGTGCATTTAGACAGATTAAGAAAAAACATTTTTTCTGTTGAATAGAACAATGGCTATTTGGATCACAAGTTTGATTTGAATGATAAACAATACTTTTAGATAATAATAAAAACCAACAAAAATAAAAAACAATAACATCCTAGTTCTTCACAGTATTCAAAAATAGTTTCTGATACCACCACGGCACATATCTTATTTACTGATCAACTTTTATTTCTGCATAATTTTACTAAACATGTTCTAGAAATTAACTGTCTAAACTAAATATTGATTAAATTACTGCCTTTGGGAAATGTCTATAATTTCCTTTTAAAAGTGCTCTCCTCAAGAACGAGATTATATTTGGCTCACCTTATACTTAATAGAGGAAAATTAATATTTCTAGAGTATGTCTCATCTGTTTTTTATTTCCATCTTCAAAGGGAAATTGCACCCTACAGCCATGTCCACACTCTCTCAGGAGATGATGCGACAAGCTCAAGAATCAGATGTCTGTGCTGTAGGTGTCTGTGTTGGGGTAAAGGAGGAGAAAAGCTTTCTTGTCTGATCTGAGCGATGTCATCCTGCAAGAGTCACACAATCTCACTCCTGCTGGTATCTATTTTTGCAGAGATCTTGTTACACTTCTGCCTGCCTATCAAGGAAACAGAAGTCTGGTCTTGGGAAAGGTGATGGCAGAAATGAGTAACTGCGTCTTTCTCAGAAATGATTCCCTTCAGAAATGTTTTCACTGCCTCTCGCCATGCAAAAATCTTCCATCAGCCGCAGGAGGAGAGGATCATTAGTGTGTAGGATTTTTAGCTTTTTCTTTTCTTGAAGAAGATATTTATTTCAAGCAGGAATAAACCCACCACTTTAAGTTACAATTTCTCACAAGGAGGTATTTTATTGGCAATATTTGTGCTGCAACAGAGTGATAAGTGGGTTTATTTTTTAAAGGTTTGGTTATAAAGAATCTTCTTGAAATATCAAGGCTTTTCTCCAAGGGCTTTTTAACTGTAGATGCAATTCAGCATATCTTTGACATGACTGTTATGATGATAATAAAAAGTATCGGGCTCCCATGGCTTTGGATACATCAGGGCTCCTTCTCATCTTAGGCCTGTGTGAGCTGTTGATGATAAAGAAAGCCCACAGTGAGCAGCATTGTATTTTCCTGTTTCTTACATAATGATTTAAAAGGAAGAGCCCAAGCCATGATCTTCATTTTAAACTGCCAGAACTCTTACTAGCTTAATTAAGAATATTGTTGAAAAAGGACAGACTATAAAAAGAATAGAAATGAGTTAAATGAGGACTTGGCCCAGAGAATGCAGGAGGGAAAAAAAATAAAGCAAAAATAAAGCCTACATCCAATTCCTAGACAAAGCTACTGAGAAAGTTGTGATCGGTCACCATGGCAACAGATTTTTAAATGGAAATAAAATGCTTTTAATACTGCAAGCACATTTTTCTATACAGATCTAGTAAATTAACCCAGACCTCATTAAAGTGAAAATAATTTTAGAGTAGGTATTGTCTATAATATTGGAAATGCCGATACACAGAGAATCAAAGCATAAATAGCTGTAAGATGTTGATGTTTTTACTATATTACTGGTTCAGTCATTCAGAGGCTCAGGAGATAAATTATAACATTAGTTATTTCCTTTCCTCGGGGAGTCTTTTAGTAACTGGTATAAATCAAAGCAACTGTGAGCTTAAATGAGAAATATTTGCTTTTGTTTTCTTCGCTTTTATTCTAATGGACTTAGGTTAGTGAATCAACACACCAATCTCTATTCTGCGACCTAAGAAACATTCAACCTAAGAAACATTTGTACAGCTTCCACTCTGACGGAGCTGATTCACTTCTCACCCCTCCGCTCTGCACCCCTCGCAAACGCATCGAGCCTGAGCCAGCTTTGCACCATTTACACAGATCTTGGATGTCTGTACACAGGAACTGGAATTCCTGCAGTTGGAGCAAGATTTAGCCAGTGCTGTACCAGTACAATCAGCACCCAATGGGCACATTCTGGTTTGGACTGGCTTAACTATATTGTTGCTTCTGGATCTAAGGACTTTGGTCTGTCGCGCTCAGGGAAGGTAGATGGCAATACTCTAAAGAAGCCAGTTTAACAGCTTATGTACTTAAAAACATAACAAAAAAGCCACTGTGTATCTGTTACTGATTTATCAGGGCAGGGTGGGAGATACAGGCAGCGGTGGAGATGATTGAAAACATTGATCAAAAGCACTGATGCAACCATACTGGCACGGGATGATCATGGAGCCGCCACAGAGCTGCCCTGTCCCTCTCTGCCTCACCATTGCATCCAGCCTTGCTAGTGATGTGCTGCTTATTTTGTGCTATCTCAGTCTTATTCCTAGGCTGCCAGGTGGCCGTTCAGGGAACACCAGTACAGCTTCTGCTGAATGTGTTCATATTCCTTCAGTGTTTTGATCCAAAAGGACAGGCATTTTAGAGCAGCTGGGAAACTGAGCATCCTTTCAGACTTTGTCTGTTTGTCTAACCTAAAACCCACTTGATTTGATACACATTTAATATATAGGAAACAATTTAATATAAAAGAACCACCCTCATTTAATACAAAGAAACCATATGCCAGCTCACTCTGCACAAATTTCACTTGGGCAGGCAAGGCCAAAGTTGCTGGGAAGAGTCTGTCTCATCTTCGGCCAACCGCAGCCGGAGTTCAGCCCAGGTGGACCCTGCCAGGGACCACGGCCAAGTGGCAGGCAGCCGGGCATGAGAGAGGGTAGGAAGGACACAGACATCTGTGGGGAGCTTTCTATAGGCAAGGAATTATTTCTGTCTCACTGATGTGAAGGAACATTTGTCTTCAAAGAACTGCTTTCCATGGGCTTCATTTAAACCTGTAGCCCATGCCTCACTTTGTCAGGAGGAAAGAAGTGGAGGAGATTTGTATTTTAAGCTTGGTTGCAAAATCCTGCTGTTTTAAAGAGTCAGATATGACAACATCAAGCTGCAAAAAATACAGGAAGAATTTTCCACAAAGCATAGACATGCAGAATTTGTTTCTCCCATGCCTTGGCAATACTGTCCACCAGATTTTAACTTCCATCTGTGCACATGCACCCTGTTTACAGCACTCATGCCCTTTGAATCAAAGAGAACCTACAAGCATTGCAGCTGGGCAGAAATGCTTTTTGTTCTGCAAAATAAGTACATTTGCTGTATGCTTTCTATAGGACAACAAGCTATTAATTAAATTATCTTTGTCATCATTTTTAAGACACTGTTTCTCATTTTAAAACATCCTAAATTCAACAGCTAATATCCTGCGTTAACACCTCTTCCAGCCCTGAGCTTGTGGATATCCTAAGGAATTCACTGACACTGACATTAGACATTGGAACAGTGTGCAGAAACAAAGGTAAGAGATCCTTGGAGCTGAAGGTGGAAAGAGCAAGCACAAAAGCCAAAACAAAACATGTGGAAGAATGGGCCAAGCTTTTGCCATGAAGTTTTCAGATGTGAAGTTCCATGAGAATAAAATTCAGCCCTGTTGGCATCAACCTTCAGTCTCGTAACACACATGTACCTTAGGGATTAAGCACCTCGCTTGATCCATAATTCTGAATTATCTTTGCTTTACTGAAAATTAAAAAAAAAAAGAAGGCCCAGACTCTCAAAGATATGTGGGTTCCTAACTCCTACAAATTGGACTTACAGGGAGTTGGGAGTTTTAAGTTTAAAATGCCTTTGAGGATCTGGGACTGTTTTTCTCCAACATCCCTAGAAAAGGAGCTCAGAGTTGAAATAACACAACAAAGAAGATGAGGAGAATTTCAAGCTACTAGTCCTAAGACAGTTTCAGTTAACCAGGCACAGGGATGAATTTACAGAGAGAACTTTCCTCAAAAGATGATTTACAGCTGAGCACCTGGAGGAAACAGTTTGCACCTGGCACCACTAAAGAGCTTTTTTTCCTACTGAGAATTAAAGCAGGAATTGTGGGGAAGATTTATGTAATCTCTGCACTCAGAGTCAGCACCCTGAAAGAAGAAAATCAGATAAAATATAGCAATGGCTCAAGCAGGCAGAAAGATGTACAGCAGCAAAAAAATTTCAATATTAATATTAGTGAAAGGATGTGTGATATGAATAAGTAAGAGGGCTGTGCTTAATGCAGCTTGGGAGCTGTCGAGAAGGAACAAGGGGGATATGTGGCAGCAGAAGGGATGCACAAGGCAACGCAGCCCAGAGTGCGGGCAGAGCGTGGCAGGCTGGGCCTGGTGCCACGGCAAAGCGAGGGGATTGTCATCACTGCTGCACCAGTACTTTTACGGTGTCCGCTGTCCAGAAGAGTTAAGAGCATGGCATTATCTCAAGGATCTGGGGTTTGCTTCAGGCCCACAGATCTGATGTTCTGTCCGTTTCCCTCCAGAACATGCAAGGCTTCAGAGCTTCTCACAGGGCCTGTCTTACTGCTCCTTGAGCCAGCTGCCAAGTGAGGGAAGGAAAGAGCAGAGCTGAAATCTCACCGTCCGAGCGTGCTGATGCACTGCCGCAAGGCTCGGAGCTGGAGGTTGCAGCCAATGTTTCAAGGTCCCCTCTGTAAGTGGGGGGAGGAAGAACGTTTTCAGCAGCCCTGCTAAAGCTGTAGGTAGGTGAGCCTGCATCACTACTACTCTCTTTGCCCACCATAGCCAGCACTGCCCATGGGACAGGGGTGCAGCAGGATAGGCTGGTGGGCAGAGAGCTGCCAGGAAGGTTCCAGGCTTCTCTGCATTGCCGCTAAGAACAGCCCCACTGCTCCAGTTGCATCACCACGACTCTTGCAGTAGTTCTCCTTTTGCTGGCTGTCCACCTGCCCCAGCGTAGAGGTCAGGATGTCGGGTTTCAGCTCTGAAACTCTGCTTGAGGTGTTCCCAGCACTGCTGTGAGTTATGTAGCTGGCAAGAGATCATTGCTGTGCATCAGCAAGTGCCAGCGGAGGGGCCCCAGTCCTCTAGGAGCATGTTGTGTGGAGAAGGAGGAAATTTTGGGGCAGGGGTTGTCTCCCCAGTAAATAATGTACCACTACATTAGCAGGGTCATTTAGACAATTGATCCTAATTGTGGAAACCATGTTTTCTTAGTGGATACCATGGGTGGAGTGCACAGTGCCCATCACAGTGGCCTCAAGTCTAACATATAAATAGCATAAATACTAGTCCTGTTATTTATATGGAACAAGTGATGGATGAGCTATTGTTTCACAGTGAGATAGATGTTCAGAATATTTGGCAGCCGCGGGGCTCAGGTGACATCAGTTTTAACTTAAAATCAAACTGCCACCTTGTGGTACACTGTGGCAGAAGTCTTCAGGAAATTGCAAAAATATTTAGATATGCAGGAAAAATTGGTCCTTTTGCCCCACCGGTGACTAATTTAAGTATTCTTCAATATATTCTTATGTTGTGCTTTAAAACATCAACCTAACATTTTGTGATTGTTTGTCAATGTAAAACATAAAACCATTTCCTTATTCCTGTACATAACTGTACTGAAACCACCAGCACACTCATCTGTTTTTCCAAGATTAGACCCAAATGCAGCGTGCAGGAAAACAATAGCTACAAAGGCTATATGTATCTATAATTATTTTCTTTCCCTCTTTTAAGCTCATTAATGTTAAGAAAAATTTCTGTGAGAGTCAGATCAGGACCACACAAATTGCTGAAGGTGAGCAAGTTGCAGCTCCTCACCCGCTCTGAGGTGCTGTCCCTGTCCATCCCCTTGGACCATGATGGATGTAAGGTAATTTTAATCAGCTTTCTCTTTCACTGTGGGCCAAGCCATCACAAATTACTTCATCTTGCTTGTCAACCAAGAGCAAGCACGATGAATCAGCAGATGTGCAGTAATCTGTTACAGCAGTGTGCTTGTGCATCTCAACCTTCAAGCAGCAGACCAGCATGGAGATGTACTGGCACAATCCTTTCAGTTAGATCTAATGCCCTCATGTCAGCTAATGCTGTTATGAGAGATGATAGATGAAAAGCTAGTCCATTGCAAATCAAAAAGCATAACTGAGGTGAACAGTTGGTTGCAGACACGTATTGGTGCTTTGCACATACGCGACTTTTAGGGAATACAGTGTTCAACAGAAGTTGCAGGTAACAAGAAGCCGCAGGTAACAAGAAGCCCATAAGACCTGGAGTTTCCATCTTGTCCTGCTCATGCTAGACAAACATTAACAGTTTATTCAAAGCATGAAGTGGAGTCATCCACTACTGAAAGTAAAGAAGTAAGAGGGAGGCAGTCATGCAGGAGGGAATGTAGCGGTATGGAGAGCCTCTTAAGTAAGCCAAGGAAGACCCAGATGAGCTGCCTGGGACCCATAGCACCTGGGCACTCAGGGAAGTAGTTTTAATAATGTGTTCTTCATCCAAAAGCACATAGGTAAAAGGAACTCACAAATCTCCATGAACTGTGTTGTCCTGGAAGAACTTTGTTGAGCATTGGATGGAAGAGAGAGCTGGTGAGAGTTGCCATGGGCAGGGGTTCTGCAGATCCTCATGAGGCTGCCTGAGGAACCTGGCCCCTGGAGACACTACAAGCACAGATGTTGCTCTGACTTCCATTGTCACCTGTCCCATGTTTCCCCATAGCCCACTTGGCACCTAAACTCACAGGAAGGATAAACATGAATATTTCTTCTTAATGGTTGTGGCAGCTTCTGCTTTGCTGGGGTATCTGAATCAATGCTGGATAGTCTCACTCTAGCTGTGGTCTCACCCAGCATGCCAAGTGGGTGCAGGTGTGAACCACTTTATATGATGAGTGGCAGTAGCTCATGCAAGCCACGTGTGGGTTTGCATCATTGTGGTCTGCTGTCAACACAGGGATGGGGCCAGCAAAGAGAGAAGGAAAAGGGTGGGAGGATAAAGTGTTCAATAGGTGATGGGACTATGAGAGAGGAGGTCTGAATTTAGATGAAGGTGGGCAGGGGAAGGAGAAGACCTATGAAACTATGCAGACTTCTGTGCTGCTACCTGATTAGTAGTGGTGTGTGAGATTCCCCCCACCTCATAACATGGCTGTGCAACTCTGCAGCCTCTTCATCCCACCATTTCTCTTTCCACAGAGCACTGCTTATATCCCCTGGGCAAGCTAGGAATATCCTGCTGCTCGGGGTGCTATGTGGGAGGCCAGGCTAGATCACACACTGATCCCTTGGAGCTTTTCAGATCAGGGTGTCACTGAGATCAGGTGTGGGGTGTGTCTTGTGGAGGAATGAAAGCAGGACCAACATGCCTAATGCTGTCCTGGGAAAGAGTGTGCTACCTCCCACAGCCAGGGTGCCTTGAAGATTATTTTATTGAGTTTTTTTTTCTGAATTTCAGTAGTTAAAAGGCATCTGCAGACAGCACCACACCCCACTGCAGTCAGTAAATCAGCAGTGGTAACTATGAAAGGAAAGGTCCTTCTCCTGCTGAGGAACACCACCTGGGATTAGTGTCTTTTAACGTAAGTGTATGAGAGGAGCAGGGGGTAACCATGTGGTTACTGAAGCTTAATGTGCATAAAGCCCATGGAGATAACCCTTATTTTCATGGTATTGCTAGTGTGTCTGCCCTCGCTTTCATAAAAAGAGTGTGGTAATATCTAAGAGTGGCATTTCGATGCCTGAAATGCTCCTCATATAAATAGAACAAGCAGATCAGCATGACCAAGTGATAAAATTACCTTCTGGTCTTCAGGAACTTCAGCATGCAACTGTGCTATAGGGACCTCAGTGCACACCTCTTCACAGCACAAACAAATCCATTTGGAAATGGATCTGGAGGAGACATGCAAAGTGGGAGAGAATATGGAGGGGAAAATTACTCGAGCTGCAGCTGCAAAGTTGGTGAAAAAGGCTTTTCTCGAAGCCTTGAAGTCCAATGACTTTGAAACACTAGAAGAGCTCTTGAGCCAAAAGAAAATAGATGTGGACACGGTGTTTGAAGTAGAAGATGAAAACCTGATTCTGGCATCCTACAAACAAGGTAACCGTGGCAGCATTCACCAGTCAGGAAGTAGATGGGTTTGAGTGGTTTGCAAGAAACTGTAGCCTTTTGTCTCTTCTGAGTAAACTGACTCATAGGCAGTAATCTCTCAGTAGGCTCATAAGGCATGGTCACCACAGGAGGGGAGTTTATGGGCTGTACCTGCTGGGCTTGGTGGAGGGCAAGCCAGAGACCAGCTTGAGCCTCCGTGTTGCCAAGGCAGCTGCTGCAGCTTCAGGGGACTCCAGAGAGAGGAGTCCTGTGCCATATCCTCACAGAGAACTCAGGTGCAAAGCCCAGAATAGGTGTGTGTAGGCTAAGCGTGGTTTATACATTTCTTGCATGCAGCCAGTCACATATACAGACCATTTAGAAATATAAAATATTAAATCTTTTCCATTTTCAATTTATAGCAGTAGTACAGTGAATTCTCCCTAGTTCAGGAGAGCTAAGGAAATCCTGCAGACCTTGGGTGGTGCTGGATGGGACGAGGTTTATTTTTCAAACTGACAGAAGGTGAGGATGTGCTAGCTTATCAAAACAGGTAAATCATCTGGGAAAACACAACCAGAAAAGACTTCAGTTTTGGAGTGTAGAAAACCCAAATCAGTTATAAATCTGACACTCATTGAGTTCCCCCAAACTTGTAACTTAGAGCAATAAATCAAGTTTGCTCTCTCCTAAAAATCAACATGCTTCACGACCTATCTGCTAACAGACACTTTGTGTGCATCTGAAAAACAGTAATGATCAGCCTTTGCCAGAGGTTAATCATACGGGGAGTCCTCTGGTCTCAGCTGCACAGCAAATGCACTTTCATTTCTGTAGCATAAAGAAGGGACAACATCTCACTGCTTCTCCTTTTCTCTGTTTACCGCTTAGGTAATGATTTGATCCTGATTTTTTTTTTCTTTTTTTAATTTTGATTTTCAGTGGGAGGATGATGCAGCCGTGACGTCCTTCCCTTCAGTCACTGTCTAACCCGCACAGTGATTAATCTATCTTAAAATATCTTCTCTTCTGCCCTCAGCAGGTTGAGATACATTCTGGTTGTGACATGTGCCTACAGGATTAACACATAGATTTTTAACTGTAGATAATTTGACTGAAAACATTAACCTGTGTCTCTTGGAGAAGTCTTCCCTCTCTCAGAAAGGTAGAGGTAAATGCATCCTATGGCCTAAATCACAGCAGTGTGTTCACTTTGTCTGAAAGGCAGGAGGTACTCTATCAACTCTTGTGCAAATTTGACTTTTATTCTGAATCCCAGGTAATTGTGATATGAGAGGGGATTTCCCTGAGAAGGGAGAGGGAAGGAAAATTAAGCACCACCATCCCACCATTTGGGCAGCCTGAGCTCTGCCATAGCCCTAAGTGACGGAAGTGGAAATGAGATATCATGGGTGGCTTTGCTTCCTCTCTTCCAAAGAGGCTGAGAGCTGCTGAGGCCACTGACCTCACATGAATGATGGGGTTTTTTTGTGCTTCTAACCAAAGAAACAGGCAAGTAGAACAATGTCTCCCCTGGAGTCCGCATCTGCTTCCTCTGGGCTCAGGGATGTCTGTGGATTTGTGCAGAGGACACGGGAGATGCTCCCTTAGGATGCCTGAGCACAGTTCACCCACAAGAGCACAGGCAAAGGAAATAAACAGAGGTCTCAGAGAGGGAAATTGTGGCTAGATAAAGTCATAACCTGGCTTTTAAGGATGCCTTTCCTGCTGTCACGTACCACTTGTAGCTCACATTTGGTCATAAATGCTCTCTGTGGGAGAGGCCAGCAGTGCTCTCGCGCTTGCTGGTACCAGGGGGAATACTGCAGACAGGAGGCTGACATAAGAAATTTGCTCTGCTATATGCATAGACTGGTGCACAGCCTGCCCACTGTGTGCCCAGTTTGGGGCTGTATGATGAACAGGTTGTCTTACCAAAGCTGCCAACGTAACCTGGATAGTCAGCAGATTGAGAAAGGGCTGAGCAGCTGCAGAGGAGCCTGTCGCCCCTCTTGGGCACACAGCTGCCTTCAGGCTGCCTGCTGCTGCCATTCACTGGGTGCTGCCATTCACTCAGCTCTGGTGAGGATGCACCTCGAGTGCTGAGCGCAGTTTTGGGCCACTCACTACAGGAAGGATGTTGAGATGCTGGAGCATGTCCAGAGACGGACAACAAAGCTGGTGAAGGATCTAGAACACAAGTCCTATGGGGAGTGGCTGAGGGAGCTGGGGCTTGTTAGTCTGGAGAAAAGGAGGCTGAGGGGAGACATTATCGTTCTCTACAAATACCTGCAAGGAGGGTGCAGAGAGGTGAGGGTTGTTCTCTTCTCCCAGGTAATAAGCTATAGGATGAGAGGAAAAGGTTACAAACTGCACCAGGGGAGATTTAAGTTGAACATCAGGAATTATTTCTTTACTGAAAGGGTAGTCAAGTATTGGAATGGGCTGCCCAGGGAAGTGGTGGAGTCACCATCCCTGGAGGCATTTAAAAGGCAAATAGATGAGGTGCTGAAGGACATGATCTATAGGTGGACTAGGCAGGGTTAGGGTGTGATTGGACTCTATGATCTTAAAGGTCTCTTCCAACCCAAGTCATTCTATTCTATGATTCTTTGATTCCTTGGGTTCTGGTTTGGTAGTCCCAAAAGCCTAGACCAGAGTGCAGTCCGTAGGCAGCTTCTTACAGACCTTGTGGACCCCTTTCTCACCCCTGATATCTCACACACTGGCAGTAATAATTGCTTATGTCAGTCAGGAGCAAGCCACTGCAGCCATGCCAGAATTGGAGGTGCAGCTGCTACCATGGCTGTCAATTTTATGACTGCAACATTTCGGTGGAAATCTAGCATCTTTCAGAGTACATTACTGGCATCTATCTCAGAATATACTTGCAATTTAACTGGAAGGGAAGAAGAACTTTAGTACAAGTTTCTCCCTGCCACCAGCAATTTGTTTCTACCTACCTCTTGCATTCCTTTCCACCCTCTAATACAACACACACAAATACTCTAAAAACTATATCTGTGTTGCATTAAGGTTGAAAACTATATACAACTAGAGATTAAAAAATGTAAGTCTGAATCAATTTGACCTCATTATACATCCTTAGTATTTTTATCTGAGTCTTCTACATAACAGTATTCCACCAGGCATTTGTCCAAGGAGAAATAAAATAGATACATCAAACCCAGAAAATGTTGTAGGCACATTCGAACTACAATGCAGCTGCTGTATCTAAAAAAGAAAAAAGGAGAAGGTTTAGACTTCTCCTGCTCTTCTGCACATTATCATTGTGTTCTACTTTTTAAAAACAAATTATTATAGTAATCAATTCAGAGACTGTCTCTGTGCAGTGATTAAGCATGTAGTCCTATTTTGAGAACAAATATCTAACTATTATTTGGTCTAACACCTGTTTGCAAGTAAAAAAAAAAAAACAAACAAACAAACAAACAAAAAAAACCCAACAAAAAAACCCCAAACACCATTGTGAAATTTTCTGAGAAAATTCCAAACATTCTGGAGCCAAATTTCATGCCAAAGTGTCACTGCTTCTACTTGGCTCTTCGACCTAGTTTACATCGGTGTCCAAATTCCTCATACCATGCTCCACAGGGACAGTAGTTGGCAGAAGGTCTGTAATACAGCTGCCGCCACATTGCTGGGGGCCGTCTATGTGCAATGCATCCCTGAATATCTGAATCCAGCTTCTGACATGCAAGATCCTGCTATCTCCCATGCGGAACCAGCAGGATGAGCTATTTGTTGAGTCATTGGCTCAAGTAAATGTTGTCCACTTATTCCAAATCCACCTTTGTTCAGCTATTGGCAGGCTGAAGATCCCATTTCACCCATATTTTTTTAGCTGGTGGGATTTCAAATGTTCTAAGCTTTGTCTTGTATTCTTGGATTTTTTTAGTATTTAGTCTACACTGGTCACAAATGCTGCCTTTACAGTACACCTATGTGTGATTTCTCTCTCCAAAAGGAAGGCTATTCAGCATACTCAATAACAGTGCTTAATGAAAATGAAGTTATGCCTGAGAGAACTTCCTGTGTACTAAGCTGTAGCTGGTGAAATTAAAGCCAAACTCCAAACCCTCCTTCCCCCTCAATTATTCTCAGTAGGTAGATAGGGCAAAGAAAAGTCTTTGTGAAGGATGGTAACACATTTTCACTTTGTATAGGGTACTGGCTGCCTAGCTACAAATTAAAAATATCCTGGGCAACTGGACTGCATCTAGCTGTCATGTATGGACATCTGGAGAGTCTTTCGGTGCTGCTCAATCACAAAGCTACAATCAACTGCCGGCCCAACGGAAAAGCTGCAATCCATGTAGCATGTGAAATGGCAAATGTTGAGTGTCTCAAGATCCTTTGCAACCATGGAGCCAAGCTGAACTGCTTTTCAATGAGTGGGCAGGCGCCCTTGCACTTCTGTACAACACGAACCTCCATGCCTTGTGCCCAGCAGCTGGTTTCGAGAGGTAAGGTAAAGCCCTGGCGGGTCTCTCACAGCCCAGAGATAGTGGGCATGGTCCGAGGTTTCTCTTAGGAAGCAATTTTGATGTCAGTAAAATTCAAGTGCTTTCTTTTTAAGACCCAGCCTTGAAGAAGTAGATGTAGTTTTTCATACTGTTTCTTCACTTGTCAGCAGCATCTATGCTGCTGCATCTATATAGGGATTGGGGAGAAAAGGCTGGCTTGGGCTTTTTCTTTCCTCCAAAGTAACATACATTATGGTGGTGGTCATCCGTAACACATGAAGCTATGGATAGGCACAATACCTGGCAAAATATATTGGTGTTGCACACTATTATTTCCTTCACGCACCAGGATGCTGACTCAGGGCACAGTAAAAAAACAGGCATAAAAGGTACAGCAAAGTCAGTTCAAGTCTTAAATTGCAGGGAGATTCCCCTACTTATTTCACTTTGCCATTGCAAACTCAAATGCTTTTGAGTTACTTTTTCTACATGTGTTGTTATTGAAGGCTTGTCTTGAGATACAGAGCCAAAGTGTGCTTTGTGGGCAAGGCAATCTGCAGTGCCAAATGAATAACCCCATTGCTTTTCTTCTACTGGAAAGATCTATATTATTTTGTTTGGTAGAAAGGAAAATAAATGCTGCCAGTTGTATCCTGCCCAAAGGAAACAGTCCTGACAGCAGGAGTTGAATTTGCTACCATGGAAAAGCTTAAAAGTCAGATGTAATCTTGAATGCAAATGAAAGAATGTATTCTGTAGGCTTTCTTCACCCACCCATCAGCAACATAATAATAATACTTTACAAGCCACCCTTCACCCCAGAGCACTCCATAAACTCAAATCTCCATATCAGCTAAACACTGAGCCCCCAAACAAAATGGGGAAGGTCTGAAGGATGTGGCAGGTGTGCACCTTCACATAGCAGCACCCCCAACGCATAGAGCCAGGCTTTCACTTGATGTCCCTGCACCATGGTTTCCAAGGCCTTTTCCCATCCTCCATCTCCACTCAGTAGTGTCACACAGGATCAGTTCAGGTTAAATGTAGTTTAACCACTTTCTGGTTTGGGCAACCAGCCAACCACATAAAACCGATTCCACGTTCGTTTATCACCTCCAAACTTAGACTGCTGATACTCTCACAGGCATCTAACATGACTAACACTTAATGGCTTACTGACATTAGTTTTTTGGGGTTTTCATTGGGTTTTCCAGCCCAGAGGTAAATTCGGATTCCTATTCCTCCCTCTCCATATCTTCCTTACACGTGTATCGTACAGAATCACAGAATGACTAGGTTGGAAAAGACCATTTAGATATCAAGTCCAACCGTACCTGTCCTCAAACCATATCCCTAAGCTCCTCATCTACCCTTCTTTTAAATACATGATCAGTGTGGAAATGGTTAGAGACCTGCTTGGCCTGTTAGATATTCACAACTCCATGGGGCCTGATGGGATCCAACAGAGGGTGTTGAAGGTGCTGGTGGACATGCTTGCCAACCCTTTCCATTGTCTGCCAGCAGTCCTGGCTGACTGGGAAAGTTCCACTTGACTGGAGGCTGGCAGATGTTACACCCATTTACAAGAAGGGTCAGAAGGAGGATCCAGGGAACTACAGGCCTGACAGTCTGTCCTCAGTGCTGGGGAAGTTCATGGTCGGGGTCATCTTGGGCGCTATCACACAGCATGTGTGTGATGGCTAGGGGATGAGGCCCAGTCAACCTGGGTTTACAAAAGGCAGAGCCTGTCAGACTAACCTGATCACCTTAGTGATGAGGGGAGGGCTGTGGATGGAGCCTTAGTCTAAGTTTGGCCACGCAAGGGGCTTTCCTGAGCCTGGAGCCTGGATGGCCTTCCTCTCACATGAGCGCATTCTCAACTGTCTGCCAAGGACCTGGGTTCAAGGAGCCCTTGTCCACCCAGAAGCAGTACTGGCACCCTCCCTGTCGGGAGGAAGCCCCTCACCCCTCCAGCCTGCCCCCTCTCCCATCCCCGCCGCGGTTTTGCAGTGACCACAGTTCTGGTTTGTTCTTGCCGACCTCCCCTTTCCCAACGCGCAGCGTTCCTACAGCCATTCGCATTTCTTTTGGGCAAACTGGTGCTAGCCGTGAAGCGGGAGGAAGGCAGCGGGGAATGGGGGAACGGGGGGCCGGGCCGCACCGGGACGGGGCGGGGGCTCTGCCGCCGGCGGCCCCGCTTGACTGCTCGGCAGATGGAGCTGTTGCTCCAGCTGCCGCGGACGCTCGGCACAGACGCCGCAGTCGTACCGGTGCCCTTCGCAGCCTGAAGGCGGGATCCGGAACCTCGTCGGGACCTGAGCGGCGGCGAAGGGGGGTTAATTTAAATTTTTGTTCTTGTTAATATCAACTGTGGATCTATCGTAAAACGTCCTTAGTTCCAGGCTGCCAGTTAGTGAGGTGCTGCAGATGTGAGCAGAGCTGTTCTCCTGGGTAGGAGTAAAGCTCTCCTTTCCCTCCAGTTCTCGGTTTATAGGAAAAAAAACATTTGATGCAGAGATTTGGACCTCCACGCTGCTCCAAAACAGAGCGTTCAGTTGAGGTCCCCTGCTAACTCAGGGCCAAGCTATCACATCTGAAGCTGGATCCAAGAACCTGAAGTTTCCAAGGATTTCCTGGAGGCTTAAGGAATGCGGAATCACAGAACCACAGAATAACAGAACATTAGAAATTGGAAGGGACCTTGAAAGATCATCTAGTCCAAGCCCCCTGCCTGAGCAGGATCACCTAGATTAGATCAGATTGGTCTTGAATGTCTCCAGAGAAGGAAACTCCACAACTCTCCAGGCAGCCTGTTCCCAGTGCTTCATCACCCTCACAGCGAAAAAGTTCTTCCTTATATTAAGATGGAACTTTCTATCCATGTCCCTAGGTATCTGCATTTCCACGAGTGTAATTTCACGCCAGTTGCCCACCTTCACCTTCTCCATGAGTAGCGGGGCTTGAGCAGACAGATAGCCAAACCAGGTTTCTATTGCCTTCATATTTTTCCCATCCTCTTTCTTTGGCAGGCGCAAATGTGAACATAAAAACAAACAACCAAGATGAAGAGACTCCTCTGCACATCGTTGCACGTTTGGGGGTCCCTGAGCTTGTGGCCTTTTACGTGGAACAAGGAGCACATGTTGATGCTCTCAATGCCTACATGGAGACTCCTCTGGCCTGTGCAGCCTACTGGGCCCTTCACTATAAGGATCAGATATACAGTCCAGATCACCACCTCATCTGTCAGATGCTCTTAGACTATAAAGCTGAAGTGAATGCTCGTGATGAGGACTTCAAATCACCGCTCCACAAAGCTGCCTGGAACTGTGATCATGTCCTGCTGAATATGCTGCTGGAAGCAGGAGCAGAAGCAAACATCATGGATGTCAATGGCTGTGCACCCCTACAGTATATCATAAAAGTGACATCTGTGCGGCCAGCTGCCCAGCCTGACATCTGCTACCAGCTGCTGCTGAATCATGGAGCTGCCAGGATATATCCGCTGCAATTCCACAAGGTTAAGGATGGTTTTCTACAGTAGGGGTATGGAGAGAGGTGATGTCTTGGACAGGAATGGGGTGAGAGATACAAATCTTACAAACTATGGGCCCAAAATGGCCAAAACCGTGTGAGCTCACCTGCTGTAAGAATGTTAACTGAAGTGAAATTGCAGCTGCTAATGCCAGAACACACACCCAGGTCCCGTTTTTGTTCTTAACTAACTGAAACCCCAACTCTAAATGCTGGTTCAAACCTAATTTTTCAGAGTTGATTCACTCTCTCATTTCAGAAAACCTACATGTCTTTGTCAAACCCGGCAACAAGCGGGTTTAACTGGGTTATATGAAACAGTTATTTCATATCCTCTGCCAAAGATTGAAAATCAGACCAGTTGATGGAGTTTGAGCAACATTTTGCAGTTCCTCCGCAGTATATAGAAAGTTTAAAAAAGCCAAACAACCAGAAGCCTTTTAAATAAAATGAAAAACCTTGGTTGCCCTCTTGAGCCCAGGAAGACCTGGCCATAACAGAACAACACTTTGTCTCCAGAGCATGTTTGAGAGTCAGGTCTGTGGTCTCCCCTTCCTGCCTCCAGCTTTCTCCTGTTGCACGGAACAAGCCTCCCTTCCAAACCACCATTTGCTGTTTGTACAATATTTAGGATGATATTTATCCCAGAGGGATGTTCTGCAGTTTTGTTTGTGAAAGCCTGTCCTCTGTGTGGGACAAAACCACGCGTGATGCGATGTGAACGCAAAGCATTATTCCATGCATGTGAATGGCAGTAGACTTTGTTTTTTTCCTACTGGACTAAAGTTTCTGGGTAGAGCAACTGTTTCCAAGCATTGTGTGACTTGGAAACTTTATTTCTGGGTGGTGTTGACTTGCAGTCTTCCTTTGAAGTTTCCTGTAACAATGCATTTTTCAATCACATGATCAGATTTCTTTCTCTTCCTGTGCTGCATGACCTGGAGCAAGGAGTTAGTGCATGGCTTTGGGTGGTGTTGAGACACTCAACCTCACAATGAACAACTTACTTCCAGATTCAGATGATGAAGCTCCTGCCATCAGCAGCCTCTGGAGACCTAGACCAGTACTTCCCTATGGCATTAACCTGGGGTGTGCACAAGCTTCAATGGGGGATAGCAGGGTGGCTCTTGCTGTACTTGCATGGATCAGTGTACACAGGGCTTGAGTCTTTTGCATCTTCGACCTTATCCTGTCATAATTCTTTGTCTGTGTCTGCCTCAGACACGATTGCACAGTGCCAAGCATCCTGCCTAGTGCCTGTACTCATGGTCTCTCTGCATCCTGTCTGCAGGTCCTACAAGCCTGTCATTCCTACCCTAGAGCTGTGGAGGTTGTTGTCAATACCTATGAACACATCAAATCAACATCTAAGTGGAAAGCAGCCATACCTGATGATGTCTTTGAGGTAAGCTCTTAATGACTTGCAACTGAGTAAAATTCAAGCTATTATTTGCATTCCCTATATCAGAGCAGAGAAAAGTGAGAATGCTTTTGAAAGAGAAGAATATCTCAGAGGATTTGAGAGTTCCCCATTTGATATCCCTCACTTGACAAACGACATATTTTTGAGAAATGTTCGTTGCGACATCATCCTCTGGAGGAGCCCGGTCAGGGAGGGCAAGAGCTGCTCAGCTGTCCCTACACACAGCAAGTGCAAAGCCTCTGGCTGTGATTGGTGTCTCTTCAGATCTGTCAGTGTGTATATTTATATTTTATTAAGTCAGCAAATACTTTTCAAGTACTATGTTACATGTGAATGACTATATATCTTTAGGTTCTGTCACATGGGCTGGGTTTCTGTGGGTAGGACTGGTTAGCTGCAAATACAATGGAAAATTTAAATGAAAAATAAGAGAACAAAGAGGAAAAGATGTCAGAAGGCAAACCGTGAGACAAACTACATGCTTTGACATAATTATCCCTTTACTTCGCAAATCTGCATAGTGCCAATATTCCAGTTTAAAAATAGATTTAAATTAATAATGGGCTCTTGCAAATTTTTTCAATCAATACTGAATTTAAGTGCACCGATATCTGCTATGCATTATCAGTGATGTTTAGGGAACCCCATCTGTATTATAACGCAGAGCTATATAGCAGGAGAAACTGTAAGACATTTTTTTCAAGTTAGCTTTGTTCAGAAGAAAAATCAAAATAAACCAATTTGGGTGAACACAAAATTAAATGTTAAAGGTCCTTTTCATCTTAAAAAAAGTTGAACTGATGCTTTGCTGAGCTACAAGTGTGATTAGGAAGAAAATAACAAGTTCTGTTTCTCTGAACAAATGTTATAATTGAAATATGAAAACATTTTTATTTGGAAAATCCTACAGTTGCTCTATTTCTTTGTTGAGATTGTAATTTTTGTTGTCACAAATGTGTTTGCCCGATCTGACATGAAATTGAAGAAAAAAACTTGTTGAGACAAATCTGGATTTTCAACACATAAAGAGTATGTGAAAAGAAGTGTAACCAGATCTGTCAAGTAGCAAGAATATAAAGTAAGGTCAAGTCATGCGCAGTCGTGTGTATTTACTGTTTGCTTCTTTTATTTCACCATCATTTGTAAGCATCTGCACTTTTCCTCTTGTGGGGATGCAATTTTATTTATTCTACAAGGCCACTGGGGTGATGGGCCTGACCAAAGGTACTTTGCCGATGGAAGCGCCAGCTCATTGGTAGCGCCAACATTACACTGCCTCGCTGCCCCACAGTGAGGTTTAGGGGATTAACTCATCCACGTGAAGTGACCCTGAGCTGGCTGCAGCGCCTGTTTGGATCAGAACTGATACCCCAGCAGAACCCCCGCTTCAAACTGATGGATAAAAGACATACCAAGCCTAAAGATTTCACTATGAGCTTTTACACAACAGTAAATGTTTGAGGCAAGCATAAGAATTTTGTCCCTCCGAGGGACAGGATGGCTGTCTGTACTTTACACTTTGTTCTGCCAAGGGCTGCATGTGGGCAGGGGTGAGGGAGGGAAGGACAAAAGCTTTGCTGCCCTAAAACATGCTGGTGTTTTCTTACAGCGGCACCAGGATTTCTATGACTCTCTGTTCGCTGTGTGCAGCAACTCGCCGCGGTCACTCATGCACTTATGCAGATGTGCAATTCGTGCGATACTGTCAAAACGGTGCCACCGAGGAGTCCCCCTGCTCTCCATCCCCGCATCCATGAAGAAGTACTTGCTGCTGGAACCGGAAGGAATCATCTACTGAGCTGCAGCAGAGCGGGGTCTCCCTTCCCAGACCGGAGTGGTTCTGCAGGGTGCTGGAGATCTGGGTACAACCCATGCGCAGCCCTTCACTTTTGTACAGTCGCAGGCCAGCCTGAAGCTGGACTGGGATTTACTGGGTCTCCTCGGAGCTGCTGTCTTTCCCTCCACTGAGGAATCGCAGCTGCAGGCTGCTGATCACACTGAGGGAGGCAGAGCTGGAAACCCTCCCCCCAACCACCCCCCCAAACAGAGGGGCACATACTTCCATGCTTCATTCAGCCTAGCTTAAACGATGTTGCTGTTGTCTTTGGTATTTATTCCACTGCCTGCTAGATAGCATTAGATTCAATCTGAACAACCTTTGATACTGCTTCACTGTAATTTTCTTCAGCTGTCATTTTGGGAATAAAGAAAGGATACCGTCAAAAAAATAGGACATTTATTAGTGTCACAGAAATGCTTTCCCAGAAAGAAAAGTGTGAACTGCTTTGAATCATGACCACAGACAAGATTTAAGTAGCTTCTATGTTTTCCTGCAGATTGACTTGATTCAATGCTAGTTCACTGTTCACTGCACCTGTCTGTATCTTATAAAGCTTTGTCATAATAATATACTTTTTAATTGTAAGAATTTTTCCCATTATCAATCACAGTATTGAAATGTTCAGCACTGATATGTCTGCACGCTGCTGTTCATGCCCCAGTAGCTTTTAGCAGATGCCGTCTCTGTTTCTGCTCTCACTGTGACAGATGCTTTCATGTCCTGGTGTTGAGAAACGCAGGTAGAATGGACTTCTGTAACCTGCATAGCTGGGCTGATGCTCATCCATATATCCCTCAGGATGGCATTGGATGGGATCTGGGAAGAATACAAATCCTTCTCTCGATTGACTATAAAAGGAAATGAGCCTGAAAACATGGACTATGCACCTTATTTTCCAGCAGCAAAGTGCAGGTGACAGGAAACCCACCTTAAGTGAAAGGGGTTTCCAAAGGAGTAATGTGTTGGCTGTGCTGTTACAGACCTGCCTGTACTCCCCTGATTTGCAGACCCTCTGCTTTTGGACCTGCCAGTACTGGTTTCCCTGCTCCCAGGAAATCTTTACTCCTGATAGAGCTGCTGTCTTCAGTCCAGGAGGATGGAATGCAGGACAGGGGCACTTCACACACCAACTATCCCACAGCAAGGGCAAGGGTGTGATCCAACCTACAGAAAAAACACCAAACCACAAGCATTTTCCTTCCCTTTTGTAGTTTGATGCAATCCATCTGGGCTGTTCCAATTTGTTTGGACTCTGACATGTGCTCTATTCAAAGGGAGGTTAGCCATGCCTACCACTGGGACCCAGTCACTCCTGACTTCTCATTGCACCTCTGACTGTGAAGCTGTTGGTTCTTATTCTTATTCTTATTCTTAATCTCCTTGCAAGAGAGCCCATGGCACATTAGGCTCTTTCCAGTTGTTCCCAGCCAAGCTGTTCAGTGTGTCCATGTCTCACAAAGTGGCAATACCAGCCCTTGAAGAAATGGGCAGATTATGTAGTGTTATATATCACTTTCCTTTCATCTCAGTTGTCATGAATCAAAGCCTGTATGGTGTGTTAGGAGAGAATTAGTTCACAGGTCTGTTTATGATTAGCTAGACAGCAACGTAGATTGCTATTTTACAGTTTCCAGTCCCAGTGGAGAATTTCAAAGACAGCACAGACCATGAGAAAGCACTTTCTCATACAAATGAACTTGTAATCTAGGTCCTTGTACTTCACTAAACTGATGAAAGATTTCTACGGGGTGGTAGAGCTATCTCAATCAGAGATACTACAATATTTTACAGTGGAGAGCGGTCAGTGTCAGAGGCAGTCTGTCTATAGAAAAATCGACTGAGACAGCTCTGGGCTGATGGGATCCACTGAGGAAAACCAAGGAATCTGGTAGGATAGAGAAATCTTAGACCATTTAAACCAAATGCTTTTGGGTGACATACCTATGCAAGTCAGGCATGATGAAGAGGATTTGCAAACTGTTCCAGGCAAAAAAAAAAAAATGGTATGTTGCTTTCTGAACAGTCTGAAAATGGGACAAACTGAGTAGTCCAGAAGAGAAAGATGGAGGTAGCTGGTTTTACTGGGAACTCATTCCCACATTGTCTGTTTCTGGAAGCCAAATTCTGCATCTGGAAGAGGAAGGTTTAAGGCAGAACAATAGCAGTGGTTTTAGACCTGTTGTAGTCAGGACTGTCTTGCTGAGAGAGAAAAAAAAAGGCTGTCACTAGTGTTCCTAAATTCCCTCTGATCCTCCCCCTCTGCAGTGAACATACTTAATTTTTATTCTGTGGGCACCCAGCCTCACTTCCAAGCTTTGTACCAAGCAGGTGCCAGATTATAGCCATTGTGGTATCTGACAGGGAGCACAGTGGGATCAGGCTGATTATAATCATAGGAATTTGCAAGCTGTTAAAAACACTGCAGAACATCCTTACCACAAAAAAAAAGAAAAAAAAAGAAAAAAAAATAGGACCTGATTGATGCACTTTAATTGCTTCTGTTGTTTGGGATAGAAAGACCAACAGTAAGCAAACCTTATTATTGGTTACCTTTTAGAGTTTCTTTATTTTTTTTCTCTAACTGTAATCTATTCTCACACACTGGATGGAGTTGCTCATGTAAGGCATGGGGGTACCTGATAATAATCTCATCATTTAGTAAATGTATGGCATGCACACTACTATTATTCCAACTTAGTGTGGATACCTTGACATTTCATACTATCATATAACTTCTGATCGTGCTTTTATATTTTCATTGTTGCAACATATTGGAAAGGTGCAGGCAAAAATAATGAGAGACCAAGTTGTCACCCCTGCGCTGCAATTTTGAACTTAGTCATGACCTAAAACGACAGAAAATTGTTTTCAGGGTTGTTTGGTGTCTTCTGTGAAATGAGTCACTTTTTGCTGTTCGGCTTCTTACTAGAGATGTACCCATGTCTGAAATATTTCCATTGCACTCACAGTACATTAGAAAATTTAAAGCATAGATGGGCACAGAGAATTAACTACCCTTTCCCGATGGTACCCCTTTCCCACAGCACCCTTAATGACTTCTCAATGGAGCATGCCTCTTTTGGTCCTTGTGCTTTATAGAGGTATATATGAAGGCACATTCTTAAACCACATGCACAAAAGAATTTATATCCCATCTATGAAGGTAGAGACTCTCTGCATGGTTTTTGTGCCAAGCCATAATTTGGCTGTTCATGGACATATGGACATCAGTCTTGCAAAGTGATCTTTAATAATTTTAAACCTAGGTAGTCCCTGATGTCTGATTTGATCCAGTTTGAATGAAGAGCATGTAGGGGAAACTGAAGTAAGAGTAATTGTAACAGTGTTCAGGAACGTATTTTCCTTCAAAACCTTTAAATGTCTATCAGTATTTGGTCAGCAGTTCCTGCTCGGTCTTCAGTCAACATGCCCTTAAGACCTTCACCACTCCCCCTGTAGACCGGCTGGCTTTTCCAGTGCTGCTGGCAGCAGGAGGGCAAGGATATATCCTCAACTGCCTTCTATTGCCTCACAGGGTGCAAGACATTAGGGCCTGCACAACGCTTTAGGGATTTGCTAAGTAGGTCTTCTCTCTACAAAGGAAGTTTTGACTATTCAGAACTGTCTGCAT
The DNA here is from genome assembly GCA_013399135.1 of Heliornis fulica. Lineage (NCBI taxonomy): Eukaryota > Metazoa > Chordata > Aves > Gruiformes > Heliornithidae > Heliornis > Heliornis fulica. The sequence goes on along the minus strand of VXBZ01010300.1, from coordinate 578,487 downwards.
ACTGACTGGTCCTAAGAGCATGATACTTTAAGACAATACTCACCAGTCAATGTCACCACATTTACTCCAAAAACAAGCTACCAGATGAGAGTCTATTGCTTGGACAAATGGCAGCAATACTCAAGCCTCAGGACCTTCAGCACGAGGTGTGCTGCTTCCACAAGAGTTTGCATTATGAAGACAAAAGGGCTCAAAGCCCAAAACCATAAACAAAGGGCCTTGGGGTCACCTGTCCCAGGCAGCCAAGATCTTTCTGCCCTTAGTGTTTGAAAAGCTGGCAAGTGAAGGGGATTAGTTGCCTGTGCGCTTTTTCATGCTCTTACGTGACCTTGTCACTAGGGCTGTGTTGAGGATGATGAAGTATCATCTTGAAAGGTTTTGGACCAAAACTCCTGACTATATGGAAAACAGAGTGGCGCTGAAATGCCCATTTTGTTTCTGGTAGCTCTACATGGGCCTGTGTGTGCATCAGCATGTGTAAATAGACTTTCCCAGAGATCCCAGTCAAAATCTCTGCTCTGATTTCAAACAGTTTTTCAACCCAAATCAGGGTGTCAGAGCTGAAACCAATAAATTCCCATAAGTGCTTTGGCATCAATGACATTTTACTTACTCAAAACCACTTATCATCTTCAAAGACTATTTCTCCTTTTTCTGTGGGGCAAAACCTGACAGCCTATACACCTGTTTTGACAGAATCAAGTTAACTGCTGCAAACATTAATTTATCTAAATCTCCCAGCCTGAGCAAGACTGACAACTATTTTCATAAAATTTCACAAACACAAATATTAGGGGGCAGGGAAAAAGATCTGGCCTGCCATGAAAGGTGAAAGCTTTACTTTTAGCTGTAAATCCCTGCTGGATCAATAAATACGAACACAGAGGCTCAGCTCATTCATATTTGAGGAATGTCCTTTGAAAACAGGCTAATGCTTTTGGCAGCACGTTTTCCCATGGGACAAGTACCTTAAATTAAACATACTAGACTTCAGCCTTTAAGATTAGAAGAAAGATTGAAGATTGAAGAAAAAAGGAAGATTGAAACAGTCCAGGGTGGCCTATGGTGAAATATACCTTTATTAAACTCTGAGAAGCCAAAGAGGCATGCCAGCATTTCAGACTGCTGGAAGGTTTGCAGGGCTTTTGAATGGCTGCTGCTGCTTTTCCAAAGTGCTACAAGATATAGATGGGTCAGACACAGCAATATTTCCATTTACTTTCAGGATATGGCAGTAGAATTTCTTGGCACTCCCTGGGGTTCACTCTTCTACTAAATGACAGTGCAGAACATGCTATTAGCAGAGATGCCAAAACCGAGCTAGCGCCTGACACCTTACCCTCCCCAAGAATTATATTAAAGCACTGCAAAGATCAGCCACAATCTCTATTTGAGAAACGGCAGGGACCTCTGGTACAGCAGACGAGTGGGTCAGGAAAGATTACTATATACAGCAACTGTCAGATGAAATTGGTTGGCTGCTCAGAAATCTGTTTCTGGCTATTTCTCAAAATGTATCTTAAGTTTCATAAGACACAAAGCAGAAAGGTGACAAGGTATATTACACATTCCAATGACCTGTTTGATTTTAATATACAGTTAACATTTTCATAGTGTGTGGCAGCTGTGTGTTGCCCTTTACCTTGCACAGGCATCCTATGGAGTGCTGCTAAATTGCAATTAAGGCAAAGAAAGAAACAAGGACAGCAGGACACCCGATGATTTTTTACACCACTGATGAACCACTCAGTTCTGTTCTTTCAAGGTGGGTCTTGCTAGGGATATCAGCCTTCTGCCTGGTGCCAGAAAACCACTGCATTTTAGCCTGCAATTCATATGGCTACTTAGGGTATTCATAGGGGTAATAGCACTGTGTTAGATTATTTCAATAGTAACTGTCAGGTAGAGACTTGTACTGTGTGGGTATAGTTGTAGTCATGCTGGCTATTTGTGGGGCGAAAGAAGGTTGAATTCAGACAACTTTACATACTCCCGATAACCCTAAAAAACTCACTAGTGGATCAGGGACTGTGAATAACTAACTCCCAAGATCTGATGAAAAAGGCATGGGAACAGAATAGCAGAAAGTCTACTTTGTAAAAACAAACTACAAAGAGGGGGACAGAATTGTGTGCCCTGTAAATATATGGGCATCGGCTCATGCAGTACCACAATGCAGGCACAGCTGAAGGGCAGGGCAGTGCCCAGGCAGACTACAGGTGTACAGTGAGCGGGAGAGCACAGGCAGCGAGACAGCACTGCGGTCAGGGCAGAGCTGTTTCCTGACAAACTGTAATATAGGTATTTTAATAACCATGCAGCGTAAAACTGACCCTAAAGAGCCAGTTGCAGCAAAGTCCATTGAATTACATCTACCTCCCAAAGCTGAGCCAACCCTACGGTGAGTCTGCCCTGCTGTTTCTGAGTTCACTGCTGGGGAAAAGGTGTGTGGTTGTTCTGAACTTGAGGGCACACTGCCTGCCAATGTCAGTAGTGACCACAACCCTTGGAGACAGCAGCTCTGAACTACTCCTTGCCAGGGATCTGGAACCCATTCTGCATTTCAGACAACTTTTCCCATAGCCCTACCCTTGCCTCCAACATAAATCCACAGAATTTCCATGGTATATTTCTTTCCCACCTCATAGCAAATTTTGGTAGCTTTTTTCTAGGATAAATTCTTTTCTTTTTTTTTTTATAGAGTGAAGGGATTTTCTCCCAGTTAAAAAAACATCTGAAATGGGCATGAGTTGCATGGGCACCTGCACACACACAGTAAAAAGACATAAAGAAAGTCAAACTCTTCTCAGCTAAAGGAGCTTCAACCAGCTGGAAAGAAATGTGATGCATTTTTGCATGTAACGTGTGTGGGGTTTTATATATCAATACACTGATGGTGTAATTTGCAGGTGTTGGGGACAAGTACAGTATGTACCACAGCACTTCCCCAGCCGTAAAGATCTCTACTGCAGTCAATCCTGGTGTGACCTGCAGAATGTGTACCAGGCTTTGGACGATGGGTGCAGTAGCAGCAAAGGTGGCAAGCACCATCTGCAGCATGCCCTGTCATCAGAAACGTGGGAGAGACATGACAGCTTTCCCCCAAACCAAATTCTCCACTCTCCATTGCTGTGGGAGTACATACAAACCAACAACCTGGGTTTCAGACAACACCAAGACCCTCTGGAGATGTGAGGTTTGTCAGCAAAGCTGCTGTCCATGAAGACATGTATTCAGGCAGAATTTTGTACCACTGAGGTGATGGCTGCACTCCATCCTGTCCAAGCCAGTGCCATCAGGGTGGGTGGAAATGGGCATATGTGGCAGGGAACTTTGCAGGGGAGGTGTAGGAGCTCAGCCAAGGTAAATGAGGGGAAGAACTGGGGGAGGAAGGAGAGAAGTGGCAGTAGAGTTAGAAGGTTTTCACAGGGTGAAAACTGAGGGTCTCAGTACACCAGGGAATATGGGTACACACACCCAGAGATGAAGTCCAAAAGCAAACTACAAAAAGAAAAAAGCAAATCCAATGGAAAGCGAAAAAGATTAAACATTGTTTATTTAACAAGGAGAATTAGCATTTTAAAGACTGCGAACTGTGACTTGTGATACTTGATAATGGTGATACTGTGAGCTGATCCTTGAAGCTGACAGTATTGTTTTGAACACAGGTCTTTCCACTTGGTCACAGATAACATTTCTGTGTGTTCTTCCCCCAGGCACACCCAAAGGCCTCTCCCTGGTGTAAAGGGCTTGGGAGCTACCAACTGTGGCCTGCAGCCCCTTCCCACCACTGACTGTGTTCAGGACAAAGTCGAACATTTTCTCCTGCACTTGACCTCAGGGACAGCTGAGGATTCTTGGGGGGAACCTTAGCAACAGTCAGACAAATGGATGAACATGCACCCCCCATCCCAGACAGACACAACGCCTTTAGCAAGCCTTGGGTGGATGGAGACACCACCGGAGACGCCCTGACACAGCTATGGGGAGCTGGGTGCCGCTATAGCCACCTCTCTTACTTTCCTTCCAGCTGGTTCAAACTCCATTGGTACCTGGCACACTTCGCTACAGCTGTCACAGGCCCCTCTTGCAATGCAGCATCCACATACCTCTGTGCTTCAGGAGTGTACCCCAGCTGTGGTATCAGTGTCCCCTTAATGTCCTTGTCCTCCTTCCACCCTCGTAAGAATTTTGACAAAGGGCTGATTCTGCCTAGAGAAGATCAAGGAGGACTCCTTTTTCACCCGACTGGGACGTGCTATGTGCTGTCACCTGTCTGTGTGTGGGAACGTTTGCCATTAAATAGCACCTGCCTGATCCCTGGCAGCCATGTGAGGCAGGGGGGCAATGAGAGAGGCAGCCCTGGCTTCCCTTCATTTTCACAGGACCTGGATGTGCTGGTGAGATGGCAGGGAGGGATAGGGGGTGGATTGGGAAGTGGCTGTGCACAGGCAGGAGCAAATGGCAGTCAGCGGCTGGCACAGACTCGAACATGGGCTTGAACTTTGCCGCTGCTCCTTCCAGCAGCCTTGAAAGGGAGGGAGAGCAGTGACATGACCAACCCAAGCAGCTCTCGCTGACTTGAGCATGTTTTTAATCTCCTGGTGCAGCCAGTGGGGAACATGCTGTCACAGCGGACTCCCTTCCTCTCATCTGGGAGGCTGCCATAACTCACCAAGCAGTGCTGCTTCCTGCAGCCCCCAGTCCAGAGCAGAGGAGGCCGTGCTGTATACTTAGCCAATGTTTGCCCTTAACAAAATGATATTAAATAAAGAAAGAAAAGACGGAAAGCTGGAAGTAGAACAAAATAGCCAGCAGCTAACAGCTTAACAGTAGCCACACATTTCCTGAAGGGTATTTTTAAGGTTTATAATCGTTTCCTCCTTATTTACAGTGCTGTTTTGTGTCCTTTTATCTAGCACTCGTTTCCAGCCTGCCCTCTGCTTAAACCAAGCTATTCACATCCAAGGGTCTGGAGCTCTATTGCCTATGGGAGGCAAGCTTAGCTTTTTTAGGCTCCCAGCCCCAAACAGCTGGAATAATCTTCCAGCTGTATTGAAGCCGGCCTTCACATTGTTCAAGGTTTGGACACTCATAATCCTTTTTTTGAAAAAGCCTCAGTTGTGTGAAATGAGCACAAGCAGTGGATGATGACTGTTGTGTGCTGCTAAAAGAGTCCTGGCCTCTGTCTCCAGGTGTGGGGCAAAGCCCCTTTATCCCAGTCAAGCTCTCGGTGGCCAGGGACACAAGAACAAAATGCTTGCTTTGCCAGACAGGCACAGACCTGCTCCTCGATTTCAGCAACAGCTCTGCACCCACACTTTCTCAGCATGGACCTGGGCTTTCAGTCTTGCCTGGCTTGAACAGAAAGGCTGCAAGCTAACCTTCCTCTCATATGGGGTGCTTGGAGCTCAGGGCGTTCTGCTATACCAGTTGCAGAACACTTTAAGCCCAGGTCCACGGTGAGGAAGGGTGACAGGGCTGAATAAAGAGCTGTCAGCTAGTCAAGTACTTTTAAATTTGCCATATGTGGATATAATGTCTAAATGTATGTCACACACTTCCTCCCCTAGGTGTGCCACTTGATCACAGATTCCTCTGTGTGCCATTTTGCAGACTGTATTGCAGGTAACACAAGTGAAGGCAGCATATTGCCTGGTCTTGTACTCTGAAAGAGTTAAAAAGTCATTTGCTTCTTGTCTTCTTGAGACCTTCAGGAGTGCATATGTCTCATCTACTGACCAGCAGCGAAAACCAATTCACTGGTGTCAACAGGAAGCTTGTCGTAGATTTCAGTGAGCATGGTGCAAGGTCTAAAAATGATTTCTTACTACTCTAATATCTATATTGATTAATATGTTGGTCGCACATTATATTATACTTTTTTATTGCTCAAAAAAGAAAATAAAGGATTGACATACATTAGACCTATGTTACAGGAAAGAACAGTGTTGGCTAAGGGAAGTGGTATTACATTAGAAGTTCTCAGAGAAGCTTATAGACAACCTATTGACTCATTATCTATGTTCTGTATTACATACCCATGAAAATTTGAACAATAAAGTAACTGATTCTGGAAAAGTTCTATATGAAAGCTTGAGAGAATGTACATCAATCTACTTCTGTTCTCTTAGAAATATGTACAGTTAAAATGAAAAAAATTAAAACAACCTCCCTGTGTCAATATAATTTAAAGAAAGCATTTATTTTAGCCTTTCATTGTCAACAGCTTTGCTGGAATCTCCTTTTGTTTCTAATGAAATGATATGATGCTCCTCTGTGTGCTGCTGAAGATAGACCTTCTCTTCCCAGACTCTCATTTCCTATAGCAGTGGTTGTGTTTTTTCCTGGGAAGAAATGGAAGGATCTACAGTTCTCCTCTCCTCTGTTTGACTGCAATAGTGCAGATTTAAAGTCAAGACACATACTCTCCCTTAACATTAATGCTCACAGGTAGGAAATATCATTCTGCTGCAGAGCAAAGGAGAAGGCAAGGACAACTCTTAGGAGAAGGATGAAAGCATCTCTTTCAGACAGCCCTGAATACTTATCTCTGTAATATAATTTCTGAGGTCTGCCTACATCCATTTAGGGTACTCCAGTGAGTAGTTTTGCCATTGCTCCAGCTGTTCTGACATGGATGTTGTCATTCAAGAGACAGAAGCCTAGGATTTTGCAGAAGGTACTAAAGTTTTTGGTTTTGGTTTGTTTGTTTGTTTTTTGTTTTTGGGTTTTGTTTTGTTTTGTTTTGTTTTTTGGTGCAAATGAACTGATCAACTAGTGGCCTTGAAAAGTCATCAAAAGCTTTTGGAAGCTGAAATGCCTCTGAAACATTGTTCCCATTCTTCAGCTGCAGAAGATACCCTCAGAGCATGCACTGCCTGGCACAGGAGTAGGAAGGCAAGGCCACAGAAGCAAAGCTCATTGAGAGACCTGGACAAGCAGAAGGCTTCTGGTTCTCCACAGATAACATGAACAATGAAAACTTAAGCATGTCCCCAGTCAGAGTTTGAAAATTAAGCTTTTTTTCATCAGCTATTTGTGTAAAACCTGAAGCAAAACTGATTGGATACAAGGGAGAGTTGTCCATTGAGTTCAGAGAGTTTTATAACAGGCTCTGAGCACAAACAAGGGCTTCTGTGTCAACACAAACCAAGTTTTATGCCTGAGCAAACAGCTTCCTATGGTCTGTGAAGCAATGGCACAGGCCTCTTAGTATCCAGAGTGGTATAAAACAGCTGATCCACCCCTGCACGAAGGTTGAATTCCTCCAGTAATGCCCTTTGTAAGAAGGGGAGTGACTCAGGGTCACCAATACCCTTTGCCATGCACATTACCCATTGGCCTGCATGCTACACTGATTGGAGGAAAGGACAAGTATCCCTGCCAGGTATTCCACACTGTTTCCCAGTTAATTTGTTAAAAATCAACCAGGACAGTTGTGGACAGTAAAGCCACTAGAAAAGAGAAAGCCACAAGTTTAAAAACTCAGAAAAGAGCTTTCAAGGCATCTGATTTCTCAGTATGCCTCATGGTATTTAACAGTTGGAATCAGTTACAGTTAGCTCCCAATTTTCTGTAAAAGAGAAACCTGCCCAGTTAATGTCCCAGGAGTAGTAAGCGTGGCTCAGACAGCTCTCAGGCACTTGCACTGCTGCCCTGCAGGATGCAGATGCTCGAGCGCTGAGCCTCATGATATCTCCTGCGGTTGTGTGGCACTGTGGCCATCCCCAAACCAGGCAGGCCTGTAATGATGGAAAACAGAGCCAGCAGTGATGAGCTGCACACAGGCAGCTCCAGGCTGATGCAGCTTGTGCTGGCAGCCAGCGGGTTCCTCTGCTACGGTCCTGCTGGCAGTTCTTGAGGGATAAATGTTGTCTGGGATTTTCCATTATCTATTCACCCTGGCCAGTGATGACACAACGGTGAGTGTTTTGAGTTCTGTATTTCCATCTTCCCACAACCACCCAGAATTAGTAAGGGGACTTGAGTCATGTACCTAAACATAAACATTCACTGATACCGGAGAAAGCCAAGAGTGTCCATGCAAGGCGTTTGCATGGCAGACATGACAAAGGACCTGTGGAAGATATCTGTTCTTCTGGAGTGACAGATGAGAGACAGGCAGAGTGCTCCAGGGTTCCTCCTCTAACACCAAGTGTCTATTTTTAGGTAACCGAGTTAGCTGCGAGCCAGCTTAGAGCTGAGGATATCTAAACACAGGTGCCTACATGTGCCCCGGGTGTCTTGGGTCCCATTACAGTAAGTTGAACTCTGCTGTTGAAGACAGGAGAGCTCTTCAGCTGGCCAGAAGTAGATTTCTGCTTCAGGAGGAGCTGATAGCTTTTTGCAGTTCCCTGGGTATATCGACTCTAGTCATTGGATAGGGAGGTTAAGATATCCAACTCACACCTCGGCATATACATACAGACACATGTGTTGTGTCATAAGGTGGTGTCTTTCATGTGCCACACCCCATACCAAGGTTCTTTGTTTTCAGGCCCAGTCCCTTGACCCAATATAGTACAGAGAGCCCAAACTATAAAGAATAATTAAAACAATTATCTTTGCCTACTTGATTTTCTTATTTGAGCCTTTCAAACAGGGCATATCTAGATGTATCATATGAAGGTAGCTTTAATTATGGCCATCCTAAACTAGAAACTGTCACCTTTCAGAAGGATGGTCTGCAGCCCCAAAAGGTGGGAATGGTGGTCACTTCTATTACTGTATTTCCCACCTTGCAGGTCTGCCTGGGTTTTCAACCAGACATGATTCCAGGAAGGCACCATGAGGCTTGTTCCTTGAGGCTGTCCCACTCACACAGCAGGAAATCAGGTAGGTCCTTTATTTTCTTGCCTCTTCCTGCTAGGAACTGCAAAGCAAGGGAGTGATGCAGGAAAATTTGTGCTAAATTCTACATGCTCCAATTTGTTGTGCTCTGGTTTGGTTTTCTTTCATAGCTGCATAAGGAGGTGAGGAGCAGCTCCTGATCTCACACATATTTTCTATTTATATAAAAATAACATTATTAAGAGGCCTCAGAATATTCTGAAGACCTAGACTATGATTCAGCCTCTTGCTGTGCCATCCAATAGTTCAGATTGCAGGGAAGAATTCAGACTTCCCGTGGGGATTTTCTGCCCTTTCCTCCTCCCTACAAAGTGAGTGGACAGAAGCAGGACAGACTGAGACTGCCTGCTAGGGTGTCCTGCTTTCTTTTTGATGGCTGCAAGGAGAAGCAGCATCTGGCCAGGTACTGGGGAAGTCATTCTGTCTTGAATATGCATGACAGCACAGATTTGCAAAGTCACCCTAGGATTGGGGCACTTAAAATTGCACTGTCAGGTTTTAGGGAATGCAAACCCAAAGATGTTAACCCAGAATTGTGCCCCTTCCTCTTCATTGTCCCCACTCCTTCAAATCAGCTGAGCTGAAGGGTCATAAACTGTCATGTTCTACCTTCATTTTCCAGAACTGGTCAAGAATTTAAAGGCAGATCAATTCTTGGAGCTTATAACCTGATTCTCTGAAGTCATCATCACTACTGTAAGGGGGTGAAATCTGTTTTTCCAGTCCAGTAGTGTTTCTTATCAAAGGTAGCAAAGCTTGTTTTGTAATAACACTGTGGGAAGGGCATTATAGCAGCTAAGGGCAAAGTCTGGTAGGTTTGAAATCTCAGTTAAGCAATAGGAAAAAGATGATAATGAACAACTGCTTATCAAGGCTCCAGGGAGATTAATCTGGATGTGTGCCCAAGGCACAAGTAACAAAATCGGTGTACAGGCTTTAGCTAACGATCTGGAAGAGAAAACAGGGAGCTTTGGTCCAATTTCTGTTGACATCAGGAACTTGGCTTTGCAAGGTTCTGATCAGGGGGCAAAGGGGGAAGTGCAACATCTGCTTATCTCCTGTGAAACCAGAATGCCTTTTAGCCGTGAGTAAACTCACGGCTAAAAGGCATTTTAAAAGGCATAAACTCACCGATGTCAGTGAACCTTTGATGTGCTAGAAGCAAATGAGTCCCTGTACCTCCGGTGCTTTGCTGAATCAGGAATCGGGTGCACAGCCTCTGTCACTCACTGGGTTTCCATGGTAAAAGAATTAAAGGAAAAAAAAATCAACTTCTTGTGCCTTCATGGACTGCAGGAACGTGTGTTGTGGAGAGACCGCATTGCCTGCTGGGGCAGCGTACTCTACATAGGGCTGCAGAGCAAGCCAGGGATGTCCCAGCTGCATCCACAGCATGCCCAGCACATCCATCTCCTGAGCCTGCCATGGGTGAGGTATAGAATGGATGTGTATTTGTGCTTGGAAGAACCTTTGGAGAAATGTGCTAATTCTGTCTGTAGGGACCACAAGACAGGAAAGGTGGATGGGGAAAATAAAAACAAACAGAAAAAAACCCAACCCTTTGTTGTTGGTTTTCTTGTTTTCTACAGTAACTTAAAGTCCTTGGTTTAGTTCACATCTGGGCTGTTACTCTCAAAATCCCCAACATACTGATTGATGTCAGAGCCATACACTTCAGTAATTGCCAAACACTTCAACGACAGCACCTGATTCACTTCCCTGGCATTACAAGTTAAAAAAGGGAACTCGGCCCATAAAGCTATCAGTGACAGCTTTACTGCCAGGCACTCTGGACAATTTTCACCTCTCAACTTCCAGGAAAAGTACCTACACATACTTTTACAGTTCTGTCTTCTTCAGGAAGATTCCAAGACATTCCCAGGCAAACACAATTCAGCTACAGGACTGTAGCCAGAAGTCTACAGGACTGCTCCATCAAGGGGCTTGGCCTAGATGATCTTCTGAGGTCCCTTCCAACTCCTAGAAGACTGATTTGTCTGTGCTGGTAACTACCATTCTCTTACAAGCCAGCTCTTGGAAGGCAGTTGTCCCATTGCTTCAGAACAGGAAGAGAAGCTTTCATTCTGTCCAGGGAAGAAAGTATTTCTTAAATATAGACTCAATGAGGGATGACTTTTTAATATATGAAGGTGGTAGCAAGTTTTCACATTGTACTTTCAAAATACTGACTTTTCTCTGCTATAAGAAGTATGCACCAGTGTGAGATTCTAATTTCTGAAGATGAATGTGATCCTAATTAGAAAGGATGAACTGAAGTGTGAGGTTAAGCACTACATAAACTCTTCAGCAGATGCAACATTAAGAATAATTAGACATATTACAGAGTTTCTTTTCCCTGTCCCATCTTTGACAATAATAAACTCCATTTGGTAACACTTTTAAAAAAGGCTCTTGGTCACACTGGACTTCTTAGAAGAAAATAAAGATACTTTACAACCACTTAGAAAATGTTTATTATAAAATTATTTGAACATCTACATCCACATAAAAGGTTTAAAACTACAACTATAGTTTCAGGAATAAAAATTCAGTAAGTGTTGAAAAAGGTACTGTGTTATCTAGGTAGATAGCCCTTAAGTAATTTTTAATACTCCAGAGATCCCACATGCTCTGCACCCCTCTGTCTGCATCACAACCCTGTTCTGGAGGTTCTCTCCACAAGAAGGATTACAAACATGGTTAAAGCACCCATGTGCTTCAGCTGTTTTGAGACAGAAGTTACAGCTCGTGCCTGGAGTAGCTGCAATTATGTTAGATGTACAGTGTATCATGAGATCCTGACTCATGTTTAAGCATTACCAGGTAGAGACAGAGAGGTGTTAAGTTGTGCTTATTTGACAGTGACTTACCTAGGTATGTTTTTGTGACCTTGTATTCAATTAAAAAAAAAAATCAACAAATATTCAAGTATATTACAGCAGTGAAAACAGCTCTTTCACACCTGTATATTCTAGACAAAGATTTTTCTTTTTTGCTATCCATTTCATTCACTGAGCTCAGCTACGTAACCTGGTGACCCCTTCAGCATGTGCAGCTTATTCACTGGGATAAAAGATAGCCTTGATGCAGTACTGAAGTCACTGTGCCCAGTAGTGATCACCAATACTTCTAAACTTATGCTTCACTTTTAAAAAATATCAGAATACTATTTTATTTTCAACTGATGAATCTATCCCAACGGGACTTTTATAACACAAAGGTAGTTCCAGCTTTCTCTCACTCCTATTAAAAATATTTGCTATTCACAGTAGAGTATGGAGTGGCTTTGTCCAACAAATAGAACTCTGTTTTAGAAAACTGTCATACAACTGAGCAGGACACTTTAAATACTGTACTTGCAACTTTTTGCAGAGGATATACTTAAGGTAATATTCTAATTAATAATAATTTTAAAAAGCCTTATTATACAGCCCTGATGAACTTTGACTGGCCAGTTTTACTTTAGTCATTAAGTTTACCTTGCTTACAAGGGTGAGGTGGGGGGAAAACATCCACAAAGAACATGGTAAAAGAAGCAACTAATTGAGGCTGGAATATTTTCCCCAACAGCTCTCTCCCACTGGCAATGTTCTTGAAACAATTCCCCATTAACTTGCTGCTTGTAAGTTATTTCATCATTTTCAGTGCTGTTCATATTTTGAAACTTCTTACTTCCCAAGCCCTTTCCACTACAACAAGCAGTTCTTAGAAGACAATTCTAGCTCCAGTGTTGCTCTTCCCAAAACCCTTTCAAACAGACTTTCAGTGCTCAACACAGCTTTCAAAGTCCACAGGTAGCTCTGAGACAGAGTATCCAATACACATTTAACAAAGACAACAGGCAGACACTGGTTTAGTGTACTGAGCAACTAACCTTTGAACATCATGACAAAAGGGATCACAAAACCATGGTTTAAATGTGCCGTTTCCCATGTCATGCTTACGTGATACAGATCACCAAACCCCTTTCAATTTCCACATTTGACTTCAGTTCCTGGAAAATCCTACCTACCTACTTGCTGCATGCTTTCTGGAGTACAGGGATGTAGGGTAGATGTAACCTTACAGCTGCTATACCATGTAGATTTACATTACTTTCCAATAGCTTTCTGAAATACCACAATTTTCTTCTTAGTTACCTTGTGCATAGAAGCTTTACTTGGCTAGTTTTTCCATGAACAGTTTAACATAGAAAAGCCTAGCAATTAGAGAGCAAGGCATCACCTAAGGATTATTACTGGAATACAGGTGTGAGGTTTGTGGTGGTTTGTTGTTTTCTGGTTTTGGTTTTGTTTTTTTTTTTTTTAAATGAGACTTCTGTATATTGAAAACACTTTACACCTACTTCCCAGGGCTTCCTCCCTTCCAGTCAGGCTGTACTTGAATGCTGTTTGTACCTTGATACAAGACTGCCATGTTAAGTGTATCTTTTCCAAATGTTATAAATACAGCTTTAACGTACAGGTGTTATCTATCAGAGAGTTCTGTAGTAAGATGAACCATCAATTTCTATTCTAGGAGAAATACACACTAGCATAACTGACATTTACCAGTATTTGGAATTCAAGCATTAAACAGGACTCAAAAATTGCACACCTCTACCACATCATGTCTTTGATCATAAGGAAAAAAAAACAAGTCTGATCTCCCTCTACACAACCTATCTTTAAGACGTAACGTGCTCCTATTTTCCTTATCCTGAAGTCCACAGCAAGATTTCACATTCAGTGCATACAGACTAGGCTACACCTTCCTTCTCTTCTGTCAGTCCTGAAACTGAAGAATTTGCTTGTTTGGAGGTAGATGCATCCTTCCAAACATTAGTCTTTCTTGAGAAGCCAGCTTGATCCCTTTGGGTGCCTGGATGCCAACTTCTCTTCAGAGAGCTGCACTCTGCTTTGCAACGTTCTTTGGATCTTTACTTGGGACACACCAGTCATCCGCCTCTGAGGTAGCTTGGTAATGCTTAGAAGCTGATTTGTTAAAAACTGGGAGTTTTTCTACGGATTCTGTGGATAGGGCCTACAGATCAAGAAGGAAAAAAGGTTACTCTGTTTCTACCTCAATAATGCCACTGTGCAAGAACTCAAGCAGTATGTTTCAAGTGTTAAGCCAGTGATACTCAAAATAAAGTTATTTACCCAAATGTTTCTACAACAGACTATATGCTTCATGTTTGCTTTGGATAATCTGGTAGGACAAATAAAGTGACATCAATTCTTATTTATGCATTTTTGTAGGCCTTAAGTGTTACTCTAACCTGTTTGAAAGACAGTCCTGGAAACTATGAGGAAAACAAGCTTTCATTTGCAAAATGCCAAAGAAACTTTAAAGTATGTTCCTTTCCTACTTATGTATTCTGCAGCTAAAAAAGAAATATGCATTATACAGCAAATCATTAAACAGGAATGCAACACACATATAATTGTGGCATCTCTTCCTTTTTAACTGCTTCCGTGGGCTGTACTTCCATGTGCTCAGAACAATGGTTTTGGTTTAGTAGAAGAAATTCAAAGCATGCTTTTCTCCATGAGTAAGTGCAAAAAGTACAAAAGAATATGTAGGTCTTTTTCCAGGTTATCTACAAAAGCAGTAGTTCACGTTATACACCAGGTATTCAGGATACCTCAATCCCATATAGTGACAACATGGCTGATGTTGAATAGGACCAGGTACTAGATTCTTTAAGGATTAGTTTATACAGACTTTCTAGCTTTCAGAGCAAAGAAACAACACTAAAGAAGCTAGATTTGTTGCTCAAACTTTTCTGTTTCTTTTCCTCCACTTTCACCCAGTACTTTGTATTCAGAGAACCAGCAGATAACAAATCTTAATACAATCTTAAAACTAATGGAGCTCTCACTAGTAGTTACCCAAGTAAACTAATTTAAGCCAAATACTCTCTGTAATACTATATACCAGTTACCTATCTTACTGGCATTTCTTAATAAAAATGGGAGTTTTTCTATTTATAAGCAGAGAATCTGTTTACCTTAAAAAGGCACCAATTAATTACCTCATTGCAGCAATGGTAGTTAACACTAACTTTTATTTAGCAAAATTCAAATACGTACCTTCAAGTAAATAATAGCATCTGTTCCATAACCACATATGGAGTAGAGATTCAGGTCTCCTTGGAAATATTTAGCATATAGACGAGAAATTGGCAAGCCATACCCAAAGCCAGCCTAAAAATAAAGTACAAGACAAAATTAATTCATTTTTTACTATCTCTTATGACTTAAATAGCTGGAAAGTGTTCAGAGATTTTTCAGTGTTAGAAAGTCCTTTGCACTTGCTCATCTCTTGAAAAGAAAACAGAAATCTCTTTTATATGGAATCTTGAATCTGACCATTAAAAAAAAAAAACCTACAAGTAAAATCTCCATCAGAGAAAGGGTTTATACATAGGTCTTACATCTATGTATTTTCCCTGCCTTGCTTTTGCTAACACAGCTTGATTAGTAGGAGTCTGATACTGTTAGATAAACAGTAGTCTAAGCCTACTAGAATTGTGCCTGCCTCCATAAAGATAGTACAGTTTATAATGAGTTTGAGGACTGAGTGGGAGTGAAAACTAAGCAAGGTACTGTCATTTGAGTATAAGGAAACCACATGGTTAGACTCAAGCTAGTATGTCCTTCTTTGTTTACACCTTTAAAAGCATAGTTTAGTCCACTAAGCTAAGCATTACAAAAATCTGTTTCAAAAAGGGTTAAATTATATTTATGAGGCTCAGTAATCTTTGTGTACCCCAAAAGGCAGTAGGGTAGACATACTAATCTACAAATCTGTCCAACGCTTACAGCAGCCTTATGAGTACATGAATATTGAAAATATCTTACAAGAGGAGTATTTCGACCATCATCCATCCTCGGCCTTGGTGCTGTGGAGTACATGTAGCTAAACAGCTGCTCGATTTTCCTTACTGGAACACCACCTCCTCTGTCTGAGATCTGAGTTAAAGGAGGATACAGTTACTGCAATCATGTGCTAGGAATGCCATTTAAAAATGCTTTTATTCTAATAGTCTCTTCCAACAGTAATAAAAGCGCACTTTTGATGCATATTACTTTTCAATTAGATTACAATCTCTATTTAGTGCTATTAACAGAAGGCTCATGCACAGCATCTTTGATCTGCTGTCAGAAGCTGCCAAGTATTCTAATAGGATTTGTGGCAGCATATAAAGATTACATTAAAGCCCATATTGTAGCAAACTAACAAAATACCTTAATTGCCAGGTCTTCCTGTCCTAGAACAACTGTCACTTCAATTGGAGAAAGGGAAGGACTGTTTTCTTGGAATTCAACAGTTGCTCTCATAGAATTCTATGGAAAGGAAGATTACCAATATCAGAAAATGTTGCATCTATGCACTTTAAATCATGCCCCTATTAGACAGGGGCCCAGCACAGTTACCCTCCATTCCTATCAACACACAGCTTCCAAGCAACACACTTAGCAATTCAGCTTAACAGAAGCAAAGGATGTCTTGCATCTAAAAGTGACTAAGCATTGCCCAGGCTCTTTCGTACCTGAAAGATTACACTGTTCTTGCCCAACATGCAATTCAGCCAACGTAAATTAAATCACATAACTGCCTTAAAGCACCAGGTATCTGGAGAAGATCAGAGTTCAGCAGCTGCTAAAGGCTGTCAGAATTCTGTACCTCATGTTTTCACCATGGTAGTTCTGCCCTGTTCAATACTTTAAGATCTATCACTCACTTCACAAAACACACCAGGGCAAACCTGCACGACAGATATAATCCCTAAAGGAAGAAATCCATTAGCAGTCACAACCTGGTGTCCCACTCTTAGACTCTTTCTCCCTTATTCTGTCCTATTTACCACCACACAAAAACATGAAAACATGGTCTTATAAACTGCAATTGTTCCTTTCCCAGCTGCCACAGCTATTTCCCCAAACAAGAAAGTGCTAGAAATTTCACTGTCCTATGTAAAGCTTTACTTCATGCAGATCTAGCTAGAGATTTACACTACTAACACTCCAGCTCCGACTGTTAAGGGAAGAAACAGCTTATACTGACAAACCTTAAATAGCTCAAATAGCATGTGGAAAAGATGAGATGGAACATAAACGATATTAATTGGCTCTCCTGGAAGTTTTCCTAGAGGGAGAGGAAAAAAAAATAATAAAAATACAAGCAACATTTTGCAAGGTCAAGGGAATTCTATATCATATCCAATTTTTTACAGTAAGTCGTATGCCAAAACAAACAAGAAATTGGACCAATTCTCAGGTTTGGGTTTCTTTAACTCCCAATGTGGAAGCAATTTTACTGTTTACATGTAACTGTGTTCAGGTTCCAAGTACCACTTGCTTAAAATCAGTTTACTTGCAAATAAACTGGAAAGTATAAATTCCATTTTATAATTAAAGGATTTTTGAGGTTAGGTAGACTGCCCAAGATCAAACATGTACAGGAAGTTTGGGCCAGAAGCAGTATTTCTGTCAGCCTCACTTCCTCACCCCAAATACAGATCTCCTCTACCAACTTATGTTACTTTAAGTACAGGCTAGTCTTACTTCCTCAAATTCATAAATATTACCTCAGAAAGTCTAGTGTTTAAAATGCAATGACATTTGAATTCTAACATAGGAGATTACATGAGGTACTTGTAACAGAAAATCAACAGGAACTAGCCCAAGACAAATCAACTGGTATGTACCATTTATGGCTAGAGAAATGGGAGTCTTCTGACCCAGTAAAAACAGCAGTTTGGCTACTGACCTGAAGGCAGACATAAGAGATCTCATCTTACCATTCACTTGAGTAAGTTTCAGTTCTGGAGATGTTAAGTAATATTGGTCACACAACATCTTGGAACTTTCAAAAGCATCTGAAATGAATATTTAAATAGAGTATGTGAAATGAAGTATCAGTGCATGACAAAGTATGATTAACTGCATCAACTGCTAAGGTGTTACAGACTCTAAGCCTGTGTTTCAAAGGGAATGTAACTTTGTGCTCACTGTGTGCATTGAAAACCAAGAATAAATAGGCAATTAGAAAACTAGCCTGGGCAGATCTTCACTGCAATTAAGTCAATTCTCTAGAACAGATGCATGTGTTAGTCCTTGCCTACCGTTAGGTATCTCAATGCTACAAACAACTTGAACTCCCACCTTATCTGTCATTTTCTAGGCCTTATTCCAGTACTTTTTTTAAAATGCTCCTTTGTATTTTAAGTTCTGTCCAACAAAAGCTTGTTGTTTTCATAGCTTGCTTTCAGCTACTGCAACAGAGAGCAGTCAGCATCCCATACAACACATGCAGGCAGTTTGGGTAACCAGTAAGACGATATAAATACTGATCACAAAGAGAAATATTAGGGATCTGAGAATACATACCATTGACTACTTCAGCAACATCACAGCAAGGATCAATACTTCCAATGTGCCTTGGGTGCCCCGAACCAGATTTATCGTCAAAAAGAAGGGCTGTTCGAGATTAAAACAATACTGTATTTAATCCCAAATAATGTATTATTTTAAAAAGCCTTAAATTTGACTAATACAGTAAGATCACAACCTATAATCACATAAGATACCAAGTGTTGTTTATGCCTTTTCCAATTTAACTGCTACTGTCAGCCAATCGTTAGCTTTTATATGGTTCAACATCTAGAGGCTTTTCAAATGTAAAGAATGAGATCCCTACATACTACAGATTTGTTATGAGCCTGTAATCTAGAAAACAAGATTTTCTGCTGCATCATACATTCAGTTTCTAACTTTTCAGTGTCAGACAAAATCATCTGAGGTAAATATCCAACAGTTTTAAGGAATGTTTATATTAACATGTTTACGATTGAAGTTTTTCCTGGGATAGAAGTCTTTACTTACTGTGTTGGTTCATTAGCATCCGTGTGGAAATACGGCTCATGTAAAAACGATCCAAAAAGTACTGAATGTTTTGATTGGTGACTGGATCTACTTTAAAAGTATCTTTGTACTCAATTACTCCTTGTGCCATTGTAGGAACCACATCATGATGTCTGTTTCGGACTCTAATTAATGTATCTATAAAGCTAGGTCAAAGAGAGATCTTTTTAGAACATTACTCAATGATTACATAGCAGTAAACCTGTATACAACACCATTACCTAATCCAGCAGCAGCACAGGTAACTGCAAACCCACCTTAATACTAAAATACAGTCTATTTAGTTGTTCTTTTAGAAGTAATTCCTCATTGACCTAAATCAGCTGAGTTTAATATTCTTAATATAAAAAGTATAACCATTAGTCATGTCAAATTTGCTGAGCAGAGAAGGCAGGAAGGGGAATAGAACCCTAGCTGACATCTTAGAAATAAAGTATTTTCTGCTGATACTTCTGTCAGAGTTGATGGGGGGGGAATATGCCCTCAAAAATCAAGGTGCAATTTTTTTTTTTTTATTTAAAGCATTACTAAACATGATCACAGACTTGACCAACTTGCTCTATGCATAGCACTTAACACTAGATTATCAAATTCAGCTCACAACAGCTGCCATTCTAAACTGATTACATTGTGAAAAACCAAACATGAGATCAAGAGCTCAAAGAAATAAATGAAAGGCTTACTCAGATAAGACTTTTTGGTCATCTGGGCTTTTCTGATGGAACTCAACCAGCTCCATTAGACTTTGAATGTACCTATTGAAAAAGAACACAAGAAATACACACTATTCATTTGACTTTTAGTAGTCTAGGAGTAGGAAAAATACCATCTTCTCCATATCATTACTCTTGACAAGTCCATAGTAAGTTTTAAGTACCTTTGAATATCACTATTCCATCCAAGTACAGAATCACAGATGGACATTTCTTGCATGACTAAACCCTAGGAGTTTTGGAAGTCTTTTCTTGTACCTGCCATTCAGAAAATCTGAACCCTCACTTTAAGTACATAGGAACTCCTTATAGTTCTTGAGAGGAGAAGCATTTTAAAGAAAACTCATGTGAGAACACTGACCAGGAAACCACCTAAGCAAAGTTTTTTCGAGTCTGATCAGCTTTGGCACAAGTTAAGCACTTGAGCCACTTTTGCTAACATCTGACAGCCTTGACACATATTGAAAAGGCACGAGAGTTTGCTAGATTAAGAACAGCTTCTGGATCTCACTAATACTTTTGCCCTTTATGTCAGGCATCCTTGCAAAAGCTGTAACTGTGCCAGTAATGTGAGGTTAAATCGGATTCAACCACACTGTCAACGATTATGTTAACTGAATTCCAAACACATGGTGCATGGGCCAGCAATATACGATGGAACAGAATCCCAGTTAGTATTCCATCAGCGAGAGACTCAAGTATAAAGCTTGATCTTTCACTTCCATGTAGCTCTCACAATCTGTAATGCTACATGAAAACAGAACATTTTTTTTCTCTCAAAAAGTAAGAGGTGAAGTTTGCTCTACCTGGTATTTCAAATTGTTAGTTTAAAAAACAAAAAATGTAAAAATAACATTGCAGCTGTACTTGTTTGCAATTTTACAATCCTAGAAAAGGACAGCATGTAACAGCTTGCAATTCAGCTCTGACAAAAGAACTGCATGTCCAGTGTATTTTGTTACTGTCTTCTAGTGAAAAACAAAAGAGCCTATGACAACCAAGCTGTCAAAGCTATGTTATTTTACAAACAGAATTCAAGTAGTTCTTACTTACCAGCTTTTTACTAATTGCACTGATGGAGTGCCTAGTAATTTGTCAGGGAGAAGCTCAATTTCTCTCAGGATGTTTGCAAACCTCACAGGAAGTTCTTGTCGCAAAAATGAGAAAGATGTTCTCTCACATCCATTAGTTGAGCCTGTGAGTAAACCCAAAATAAAAACTTAGTGCAAAAGAAGTTTCAAGATGCTAGTCCCTTTCCAGGGATTGCAGGCCTCTCTTCCTTCGCAGTCGCCATGCCCCTGGCCAGCTCTCCCCAGGGTACGCGCACATGCGCTCGTGCCGAATCTTGTTTACATAGCAGCAAGACACAGCACGTTCCTGGGAGGAAGCGCCGTGCGTTTTCTATTTATAGCCAGGATTTAGGGGTAATCCTCCAGAAGCAGCACTCCGGCCTCTGTAAACACGGGCTTCTTCGCGGTGACGTCCGGCAGTGTCATGTGAGCACAAACTCCGCCGCTGCCAAAGCGGTAATCAGAGCTGGGTACAGTTTGTTCGCTCCATCAGGACAAGTCTGACTCCTCCCCGATAGCAAGTACCGAGAACACGAAAACACCCATTAACTGATTTAACTCCCTTCCCCTCCCCATCCCATTAGCGCCACTGAAACAGAGCTGTAGCGTCTCCTCAGTTTTGGCCAAGCTAGTCGCAGATCCCCCGGCCGAGGGTCGGCCCTGTACCGGGCACTCCCGGGGTCGGTGGGTGCCCGAGCGGGGCTCAGCCCGCCCCGTGAGGGGGCCGCTCCCCATCCGCGCCTTGGCGCTGGGGAGTCAGCCGGGGGGGCGACAGCGCCTGAGTCCGGACCGATCCGGGCGGGGGATCGNGGAGACCTGCCCCCCTCCCCGCGGCACCTGGCCGCGGCTGCTGCTGCCGCTGGCCCCTGCCAGAGGGGCGGCGCTGCGCAGGGCGATCCGGGCGGCCTTCATCGCTCCCGGGCTGTCGGTCGGTCGGTCGTCCGTCCGTCCGTCGGGTGGGTGGGTGGCGAGCAGGCCGGTCGCTAGGCCGGTCTCCGCTGAGAGTACCGGTGGGACTCACACTGTCCGCTCACCTGTGGCGAGCTGCTTCACGTGCCGCCTCTATTTACCATCCCGGGGGGGCGGGGCTCCAGCAGGCCGCGCCCCGCCGCCCCGCACGGAACGGTCCCTGCGCGGGGGGGCCGTGGCAGNCCGTGACAGCCGCCGGCGGGACTCCCCCGCTTCCATCTCCCCCCGCTCCGCCTCCCGTCGGCTGGTCGCCAGCCCCGGGGGGGAAGGGCCAGGGTCGCCGAGCCGTGCCGCAGGGAAGCGCCCGGGAAGCGTCGTGGGGGAAGGGGCGCGTGCTAGTCCTGCACCGCCTCCCGTGACCTTGTTTACCGGGCCGGGCTGGCCAATGTCAGCGGCGGGGTGGCCTTGCCAAGATCCAGGGGCGCCGTGCTTCTCCCGCTCCTCATTGGCTGCTCGGGGGGATCCGGCCTTCAGAGGCAGCCAATGGGCGCCGGCGGGGGTCCCAGGCCTGCCCCGCCCCTTCCCCCCTTTGCCCGTGGGGGACTGGTCGCGGGCGGCTGTGTACCCCCAAGGGGTACGGCGATGCCTTGTGGATTAACTGATGGGGAAGGTGTCTGTGCGCTGAGTGCCAGCGGTGGAATCCCTCAGTACAGGGTCAGCGCAGAGGAGGTGCAAAGGGGGGACAAAATGGGATCCCAGCCACAGGGCTCAGGGTGCTTCACATGTAGGTCATCACTGTGACCTGGATTAATAGTGACCAAATAGCTGAAGGCAGCTGCTCTGGTGACGCACTAGTCCCAAATCGCCGTGTGACCCTTATTTACTCTCTCTAGAGCTGACCTGGGAGGTGGCTGAACCACTATCAGTCACCTCATCGTCCAGGGCCAGAGAAGAGCTGGGAGAAGCCCGCCAGACCTTTCCTCTCCCCCAGTGAGGGAACTGGGATCTCCAGCACTGCCTGTTTTTTCCCCAAAACACCAAGGCCACTTCACAGTCAGAGTTTGCATAGCACATTGAAAGGTGAGGTTAATGTCAGCAAAGGGCTTCCTGGCATTCGAAATCTGGGTCGGTAACAGCAGGAGTATGTAGCAGTGAAATGACAATACAAAACACCTTTATACTTACATATAACTCCCCAATGCAAGTTTTATATTTGTATGTTTCTACACACACAAATGCTTACACATTCTTGCCATGGGAAGGCAGAGACATTCCTAACACGGAATTCACAGGTTAGTGTTGAATAGGCAGGGGAGAACACTCTAGCTTATAATGACTTTTTTTTTTTTTAAACTTTATCTCATTTTTGTCTTTGCAGTCATTGTACCTGCTATCCCTGCTTACTATTCTACTTCCACAGTGCTTTCTGTTTTATTATATTATTGCTGCCTCTTTTATTATTTTATTGAGAGGGTTACTCTGTTATTGTTCCACTAGATACATTAAGTTTACCATTGGGCAGACAAAACATGAAACAAAGCAAAATGAAGACATGAGATAGTAGCAATTGTAACCATTTTGACCTTTCCTGCACTTGCCAGAAGTAAAAAAATTTGAGATGTTGGGGTTTGATTTGGACTTTAACTGTGTGACTGCAAGTTTTTGCAGTTGCAAAACGTTTTAAAAGTATGGGGCATGTTTATGATACCTTTTGCTTTGCTTCATGTTCTTCATGAAGCTACTGATCAATGGGAAGCAAGAATCTAAGATTAATGCTTTGCACTAAAATATGAGTTAATAAAGTCCTCCACACTAGGTGGTTATTGTAGTTTATAAGGTCACTATTTCTGTTCATATTGAGATACTTTAATTTAATCTACTGGCATGCAGACCCTGATTAATACAAGTAACTTGAATTACCTTTGGGAGTAGAGACCTTACACACTGCTCTGAACAGGGAAAAAGCCTACTAGGAATAAATCCTGTTGCTTACATTCCTCTTCTTTTCAGTAACTTGTTTCCTCATAGTTTCCCTGGTAGTTAGTATGTGGTAAGCGATGAACAAAAATTTTACATGTTCAGTTTAGCTTGTAACAAACAATACAAGTGTAGTTGCAGGAAATATAGGAAGTCTGTTGCCTTCCCCAATTATTAAGAAGGCAGGGCTCCAGTAACGCAAAACCTGGATGCTTTTCAATCCAAAACAAACTTCTACAAGAATTTTACACATCGGCACCACAACTAACGGTTTTATTATTCCAGCGAGCTTCTGGAAGAAACGTGTCTCCTTCATAATGCAAAGTTGCTTCTCACTCTTCGCATGATAGGTTATAAATTACAGTAGGTTCTGAACAATATAACTTCCCATTCTTGGAACAGTGTTCTGTCATACACCATAAATTATTTATCTGGGAAATAATTGTTTAGGATATCCTGAACATTGGCCAAGACAGCTATGTTTTAGGCACAAAGGTAACAGCTTATCAGAATTTATTGTCAACCAAGCTGCATGTAAAGAAGACAAAGCTGTGAAAATTGTAACCGCTTCAAAACACTTCACAACCTACCCTGACTGCAGTAGTTTGTTCTCGCTTTATTTCCTCTCTGAACCACCATTTCCCCCTTCACCTGAAGCCCCAATGTATGTGACAGTTGTAAGTGCTGGTGTCACAGAACAGCATTTTGAAGGTGAAAGGCCATTACAGCCTCTGAACTGCAGCTTTCATCAGATGAGGGTCTAATTTCTGCCTCTTTAATGTTTTAACTTTTCTCAACTTCCCTGGGGCAAGTTTTGAAAAGGCAGTAACAACCCTTTCAGTTGTGCAGTCACGGCAGTGTTTTGCTGACTGTAACAACGGAGCTGTGTTAAATTCTGCTTCTTGGCACAACAGCTGGGTCCAGAAGAGTGGACGAAGCCCCGATTCCTGTCTGTCTCCTAATTGGTATCCATCGCAATCAGCTGTCCCCCTTCTTGATGTTCCATATGTCATCCCCACTGCTGGAAACACAACATGATGTTCTTAGATCAGAGCTTTGTTCCTGGCTAGCCAGAGTACATGATAACCAGCCATGTTGCTATTTTCTAATAGAAGGTGTCTTTATTGACTTTTCCCCACCTTTTTCTCCATGGGAACACAAATTTAAGGCTTCCTATCCCACTTGCCAACACGTGTTGGAGCCACAATACACAGTACCGGGGTAGGTGCTCTCTGCTGACCAGCCAGAATATGCGTGACAATGACCAGCAGGGTTCCTGGTCTCTGGTAGGATGTGAATTGGGTGAGTTTCCCAGCCTTTTCCTCCATGTGGACCAAAATTTGAATGTCTTGTCCTTAAACCATCTGCCAGTTTGCACAAAGTTTGTAGGCAGTTGATTACCTATTTGTTTGAAATGGTTGGGAGGGATGGTTTGGAAAGCAGGTAAATAAGCAACAGTATTGAAGTTTTTCCCCTGGGAAACTAGACTAACAGTTTCTACTGGGGACAAAGGCACCTTCTAGTTCAGGATTTGGTAAATGGTGACCCAAGAGGAGCAGTAAGTCAGGGTGGAAATTAACAGCAGCACTAGAAAGCTTTGAACCCAAGTGGAAAGAACAGTCTTGTGACTGAAGGGTATGAGCTGTATTTGGAGCACTTCATGAAATTTCCAGCAGCACCATGGGCAAAACTCTTGCCTTCCACCCGCAGATGGGTCTGCACTTATGCCATTGGATTGATACTTCAATCCACTAACACATTTATTTTCTAAGTATTTATGTGGCCCTTTACATGGAAAAAAAAAGAAAAAAGAGGACAGAAATAGCATAACAAACAAGGGTCATATATTCCCATTCTCAACTTTCTCTTACCCGACGCTGCAGCCGCAGAGCTGTTGCGCTGCCGAGGGCTCCCGGCGTGACTAAAATAGCCAAAGTAGGTGAAAGGTGAAGAAGCGAACAAACACGCTGGTTCGCCCAGACCCAGCGATGGTTCAGTGAGGAAAAGGTCCTGCAGCTGCTCCAGCACTTGCGCAATCTCCCTAACCAGCTCATAGTTTACGAAAGTCAAGAGTACAGTAGTTGGATCATTTTACTGGCGGAGCTGCCGCCAGCTGGCAGCCTGCTTGGAGCTGTAAACACCGTGCATGGCAACCCAGTGGCACTTTTCTTCATTCCTTGCCTTCGTTACCCATATCTGAAATTGTGTGTTAATTGTTTTAAAATCAGGGAAGAGTAGAATGGATGGATCGCTGGTTTCAAAATTGCTTGCATGAGATTGGGTGTTTCAAACAGGCAGTGTAGAGATAGCAGAGAGGGAGAAAACTGTTTTGGAGTATAGCTATACCCTTCAGGAAAACAGCTGGGCCTCAAACTGTGATAAAGTATTACCCAGAAGTGTTTATTTTGAAAAGCTTGTCATTAAATCGTGTTGGATTCAGGAGACTGCTTGCTATGTAGGGGAATAGTAATCTTCAGCCAAGTACAACATCACGGGGAAATAGAGGTGAACTCTCAGCGTGGGCTGGCGTTGATCTAAAGTATATAGCTAAACAAACAAAAAAAATATGTCCTTCTCCAGCCTCAGCTGGCTACCCTAGCAGTTCTTGTGGAAGAGCATGTGCCATCCTCTATGAGAGCTGTTGATGCAGGCAGGGAAAAAAAGAGGAAAGGTGTTCTCAGGAGAGCTGCCGCTCTAGGCTGTGGCTGCCGTTACTGTGAGCAGCCCTGCTCTGGAGAAGAGCTCCTGGGAAAAGGTGGAAAACTTGTGAAAAGTTAAAGAAAATAGGTGAATATTACCAAAAGAATATGACTTTTGAGGCCTAAATGTGTTTCAGCATAATCAGAGAACAGTTATATTTTTCTGTAGGAATATGGAAAGGGAGTTAGTGGAACAAGTGGATCGATTTAAAAGCTTTGGGTTAGGCATCTTAAGAAAAACCTCACCCTGAGAAAAAGGATCTGTAGCTTCACTTGTAATCTTTACATGAGTCACAGGCTCTGGGCTGGTAACATACAGAATTTTCAGTGTGTACCATGCTGGGTGGAGATGTTTTTTGCTGTCTTTTCTATCAGCTGTGCTTGATACTGTTGAATGTAGCACAATGCTTGGTAAAGTGGATGTGATGGGGTGAGTTTCTGCTCAGAACAATAGCCTTGAACTGTTACTCCAGGTTATTTTGTTTGAGGCTGACCTTAGTCTGTTTCCTGTCAGCATTTATTTGACCAGATCTGGAAGAATATATTTTCTTTTAGTGCCTGACATCATAGGAACTTGGATGAGGAATTTAGCCTTGGAAATACTAAGCCAAGAGAAGAGGTATCTTCTAGAAGAAGGTTCACTGTGGTGTTATCTGGCCACCCTTTCAAAAGAGATGCGAAGTTTGTGGTATTGCTGAAATGCCACCTCCTCCTCGTGCTTGGATTACCCAAGGGAAGGTTGTTTCCTCTTTGCAATGTTGTGACTGTTACTACTGAAGTGTGAACTCACAGATATTAATAAGTTGATCTCATAAGGACTACTTTCCATAATGAATGTATTCTAATGAAGATACCCATACAGTAAGCCTCTGTGAGTTTTCTTATTTGGTGAAATGTATAACCTCAAGCTAAGACGTAATAGCTGCAATTAAACAGGAAAATGAAGCTTGTGTATTAAAATAGTCCTGATAAAGTATGTGTATAATAAAAAATGGTGTACTGTGCAATTAAAATTGTTTGGCATTTGGTCTGAATAAGTGAAATATCTTTGTGTCATATGGCTAACAGCCACCTAATTATTGGTTAAGTCATCAACGTAATGTTGCTGGAACAT
The DNA here is from genome assembly GCA_013399135.1 of Heliornis fulica. Lineage (NCBI taxonomy): Eukaryota > Metazoa > Chordata > Aves > Gruiformes > Heliornithidae > Heliornis > Heliornis fulica. Next base: position 551,241 of record VXBZ01010300.1, on the reverse strand, counting down.
TAAGAACAGCCTAAAGAAAGGACACTATTAATTGTAGGACTATTTTAATCTCATGGTGCACTAGACTAGAAAAATACACAATTTCACTGTGTAGTATTAGTACGGGGTTTTTTTGCTGTAATTTTTTTAATATTCTATCCATATTGATATTTTCAAATTATTTTTTCAATGTAGTGCTCATCTACAGTCACTGAACTGAAAAATAAGATAATCAGAGCTATGGTGGTACTTAGTTTCCAAGGTTTCAGTCTACCTAAAGTGACAAAAACCCCCACACTAGTTTAATATTTCTTCATTTCACTCATTGACATGGCACCAATACATTTTATGTACCACATTTTATGAAGTTTCTAAGACCCCTAGACATTCTTCAGTCTGAGAGAGTTGGGGCTGTTCAGCCTGGAGAAGAGGAGGATCCGGGGAGACCTTAGAGCGGTCTTCCAGTACCTCAAGGGGGCCTACAAGAAAAATGGGGAGAGGCTGTTCAGTAGGGCCTGTTGTGACAGGACAAGGTAATGGCTTCAAAATAGAGGGATGGAGATTTAGATTGGATATTAGAAAAAAAATCTTTAGTGTAAGAGTGGTGGAGCACTGGAACAGGTTGCCCAGGGAGGTGGTGGATGCCCCATCCCTGGAGACGTTCAAGGCCGGGTTGGATGAAGCCCTGAGCAACCTGATCTAGTTGGGGGTGTCCCTGCTTCTTGCAGGGGGGGTTGGACTAGATGACCTCTGGGAGTCCCTTCCAACTCTAATCATTCTATTATTCTATGATTCTATGATTAAAAAGTAGACTTTTAGCTGATGTATTTACCTATTTTTAAAAATGTCAAAATGTGTACAAGTACAAATCTTGATTCCCTACTATTTGGGGCATAATACCTGGCTACAATTAATCAGCAATATGATTGTAAGCATTGGTTCCACAAAGCTGCGGATCTGCTCCTTGATTTTGCTGGGCACAGAGGTGAGACTGATGAGTTCCTGGGGTCTTCCTTTTTTCTCTTTTTTAAAAAGGGGGGTACATTTTCCCTTTTCCAGTCAGTGGGAACTTCACTAGACTGCCACGACTTCTCAGATAAGATGGAAAGTGGCTCAGCAACTTCATCCACAAGTTTCCCCAGGATCTGCAGGTACATCTCATCAGGTCCCATGGCCTTGTGCAACTTCAGGTTCCTTAGATATTCTTGAACCTGATCTCGTCCTACCGTGGGTAGTTCTTCATTCCCCCAGTCCCTGCCTTTGCCTTCTGTGACTTGGGTGGTGTGGATAGAGCACTTGCTGGTGAAGGGTAAGGCAAAAAAGTCAGAGTATCTCAACCTTTTCCAGATCCTGCATAACAAGGTCTCCTGTTTCCTTCCAGAGAGTGCCCATGTTTTCTGTAGCCTTCCTTTTATCACTAACATGCCTATAGTAACTTTTCTTCTTGCCCTTGATGTCGCTGGCCAGATTTAATTATATGAGGGCTTTAACTTTCCTAACCTGATCCCTGGCTGCTTGGATAATTTCTCTGTATTCCTCCCAAACTATTGTCCTTGCTTCCACCCTCTGTAGGCATCCTTTTTGTGTTTACATTTATCCAGGAGCTCCTTGTTCATCCATGCAGACCTTCAGGTGGTTTTGCCTGACTTCCTCTTTGCTGGGGTGCATTACTTCTGAGCTTGGGGGAGGTGATCCTTGAATATTAACTAGCTTTCTTGGGCCCCTTTTCCTTCCAGGGCATTGTTCCATGGTACTCTACTAAGCAGATGCCTGAAGAGGCCAAAGTCTGCTCTCCAGAAGTCCAGAGCAGTGAGTTTGCTGTATGCCCTTCTTGCTGCCCTGAGGATCTCAAACTCCACCATTTCATGGTCACTGAAGCCAAGGCTGTCCATGAGCTTCACATTCCTCACCAGCCCCTACTCGTTGGTAAGAACAAGGTCCAGCATGGTACCTCTACTTGTGGGCTCTTCTATCACTTGGAGAAGAAAGTTATCCTTGATGCATTGCAGGAACCTCTTGGAGTGCTTATTCATTGTTGTGTTGACACTCACCAGATATCAAGGTGGTTGAAGTTCCCTATGAGGACCAGAACTTTTGAACATGAGGCTACTCCTATCTGTCTGTAGGCCTCAGCTGCTCAGTTTTCCTGGTCAGGTGGCCTGTATCAGACCACTACTATATTATCTCCTGTCCCTGCCCTTCTTTTAATCCTAGTCCATAAACTATCTGGCAGCTCCACATCCACCCCCAGGCAGAACTCCACTCATTCCAGTTTTTCATTGACATAGAGGGTGACAACCCCTCCTTGTGACCCTGTCTGCCCTTCTTAAAGAGCCTGTATCCTTCCATTCAGAACTTCAGCGATAGGAGCCATCCCACATCTCCATGATGCCAATAAAATCAAAGCCCTGTAGGCATGCACATGTCTGTAACTCTACTTGTTTATTTCCCAGTATATATTTATTTATATGCTGAAGCTCAAGACATTGTGATAAAGAATTTATCAAAGAAGCAACCTGGAATTCATAAATGTGTATGTAATTCTGGAAAGAACAGGATAATAATTTGAGTAAGATACTTAAACTGGTATTGCATGGGTGTTGCCACACTGAAGGGAAGGATTATATCTGCACTTATTTTTATGGATATTTTGGTCTGTCTTCAGCATACACATCAAGTCATGTAAATGCTAATGTTCTCTCATATATGGAAACACAGAGTCTTTAAATTGTAAACATTTGAGTTAAAAATTCAAATCAAATCAATGCCAAGATACTAGTTTAGGATGTGATTTTTACTGAAAATGACCTTCTCTAAGGGCTTGGGAAAAATCGATGTGAACTAATACGGACATTTCTATCACAATTCCTATTAAAAGGTCTTGATCAAACCTTCACTACATTTTTTACTCTTCTTGCATAAATCAGTATGGTATCTGATGTTTCCATGAGAAATACTCAAAGGAATGGTGGACTATGTTTTGGAAAACAGTCTGAAATTTTGTGTGACCAGTTTTGGCTGCTTAATAAAAGCAGTGAGACTCTGCGGCTCTGAGGGATCTCAGTCAGAGTTGTGAACCTGTATCACCTTGAAAAATTAGGTTCTAGGTCTGACCAACATCCTGAATTTAAATTAGTTGGAAATGTGGGATAAATTCCCACCCTAGGTCACTCAAAGAGACCGATTATAGCATTTTGTCTCCCACAATTTTCTCTTTCAAATAAAAAGGGTGTGTGTTCCCTGTTTAACCATTCCTGGAGAAATCTATCTAAAACTGCACTTTTGAAACATCCAGATAATTCAAGCCCTTTACAGTCAGTTCATGTTTCAAATCTTGTGCCAAATGCTTGAATGCCTTGGAGTAGAGAAGACCTAGAGGGAACACATAAAATTATATAGGAAAGGCACCAATTCACTCTTGCTGAGCAGTAATTTGGTTTGGTTTAGTAACCTGTGAAGTGGCTCGCTAAAATGATGAACTTTAAGGAAACTGTAAAGAGTGTGATTATTGATATCTGATGTAGGTGACCTTTATGTACTGAAAAGATCATGAGGCAGACAAGACAAAAAAATTACAACCTACTTTTCTTTTTCTCCCTGATGGTCTGAAATTGAAAAATTGGATCTATTGAACCCCAGTTAAAGTTAGGACAGCCAAATAAAACAAGGCTACAACCTGCAACTTGCAGTCTTCCAAGTATGTTATTTATACACCTTGGAGACTAAATGCTCCTGGCTCAGGGATTCGTGACTCACCACCCTTATCTGAGCAGAAATCACTTCAGGTTATTTCCATCCATTCACTACCTCTTCCATTAAGTTTTCCCTCTATGGTAAAGAAACACATTCCTGTATTTCAAGGGAATAGATAAAGGCACAGATGCAGATAATTCAAACCTTTTTCTCCTGCTTCTCTTTTCAGTGCTGTGAAAAGGACTGAGTGCCTTGCCATCTTCCCTGCTTCTCAGTATCTTTCTGGCTGCCCTTTGCTTGTTTGTGTTAACATAATCTGAACTTCTGTCAGCATTACCAAATTTACACTGGTATTCATCAGCTTGCAGGATATGGTTAGTGCTTTAACATCATAGTTCCTGGCATTACATCAATATATAGCAGGTAACATTTCATGCATTAGCTATGCAGGTGACCTTTAACTCTCTGTAGGAGCATCTCTCACAGTTGTGCAGAGTCAGCGTGCTGATTACCACAGCATTCTGAGGGTGGCATTTTAAGTGTCACTCGTCATCCTGCTAAGGGACCAAAAATGAAGTAGTGTGCCATTGGGTATGTCCCATGACACAGATTTTGCCTGGGTGTGCTAGATGCTGGAACATGCTGAAGGGGGCCTAGGCCTTAGCCAGAAGAGCATTGCTTTCCTTGATGTTAATAGCCTCTAACAATTCCCCTGTAATCACATTAGTAGGAGTGATTCCATCACTGCCTTTGGAAAGGGACCCAGTCTGGCCTTATCCTGTCCGACTCTTAATTTTGATAAACATGTTTTCTGGACGTACACTAAGCACTGTGATTAGTGCTTGAAATATACATTTGCCTTATTCTTCCAGTTTCTTAGATTAGCAAAATTAACAAATTTTAAATTGATTTAAAATTAATTTTATGTCTGATACACTGTTAACAGCATGGTCAAAGGATGTGTTTCCTAGTTCTGGTAGAAGTGCATGGACTGTCTTGTCCCAGCTACTGCATGGCTTTGCTACATAGCCGTCATTTGGCATAAGAGACAGTTTTTATGCTTGCAGAACAGATTTATTCTGCATAATGACTGGGAAACTGAGCTGTCACCAGAGTGTTCAACCCAGACTTTCAAAGACTTATTAAAGTATTTGGGGATCTGACAGCTGTGTGTCTGAAAATAGGTTAAGGAGAAGTTGTTTACAGGAAAGGATAGGCTTGGTGTGCTCGCTAACTAATATGCTGCTGAAGAGCACATTGTGACGTTCTGTACTTGTCAGAGTTCAGATAACAACCGACGAGTTCATGTACAAGTGGACAGTTTTCATTGGGATGGTATGAAATCCTCCTGCCAGCTGCAAATATTATTAAGTATTATGCATAAATATTGCAACATCGAGTTATTATCAGGGATCACCAAGACATCCTTGAAATGATGGGTTAACTTTGCAGCTAGAGGGAAGTCATATATGTGTTCTTTCCAGTTATTGGATAGTGTGTGAATGATGGTGAATGTTGTCCTGATCCAGTGTTCACTGCATGCAGTTAAATGTTTGCAGTCATTTCCGCTGAAGTATTCAATGGGAACTGGATCAAACCTCTGTAAGATACAAGAGGCCAAAATGCCTGCTGAAAGGGGAAAGTCAGTTTTAGGCTTCATATTTTAAATATTTAATTCATTTTTTAAAACTCTTCAGAATAGTATTTTGGAGTCTGATTCACCCCTTTTTCAGCTTCCTACATTACACATAGATTAATTGAATGAGTTGACAGGTTTTTAACTTATGACTTGAGGAGGACAGAGACCTAGGCCACCTTTACACCAACGAAAAATAAATCAGGCATTCATTTATAAATCAGGCAGATATCAGCACAGGATATTGAATTAAGGGACCAACAAGGAGATCTGGTCTCAGGAATGAGGGAGCAGGACAGGAGCATAAACTGATGTTCCCCTGTCTGTGAGCACCAACATCTGAGTACACTTTGACATCCGGAGGGAAGCGGGGGGACACTTAACCCCAGAACTGCTGAATGACCTAGCAGTGTTACCTCTCTCCTCTCCAGATGTCCTGTACTAAGTAGTAAGAAAACATTAGAATGGTAGGATGGAGCTCTGCATGGAAATCTGTGACACACTGAATGCTGCTCTGTGCAGGATCTCAGTGAAGAGAATGTCCTTCTAATTTTCAGTCAGCTCTTGGGGCCATGGCCACTGCATTGTTACATGGCACTTGGAAGCTTCCCAGACTAGACATGCATAACATTGTTAGAGAGCTTCACTAAGCCATCCCAGTTTTGACTGTACCATATAGACTCCTTCTAGGACAGATATCCCATTTGTTGTCCTATCAAGGCCTTTTTAGAATTCCTACCACTATGATCTAAAAGGCTGTGATTAGCTATTGCTATTATGCTTCAGCACCTCATAGCTAATTACTGAGAAGAGAGAAGACTGGACTCTCAGGTGGACACTAAATCCTCAGTCCCAACTCTCACTGATTGCAGGCAGTGTTCAGCACTACGTCCAGAGCCAATATTCTATGTTTTATATTGGGGCAGAGAGTGGTGTCAGAGTTAGGGTAGAGTTATAGCTAAGGAAAGGAAGAAAAAAAGAGTAAGTGGAAGAACACAGATGTCCTGTGTGATCTACATGGACATGGACATGGGCAGGTGTTGATAGTGCACTTAGACAATGTTTTCATTTATGTACTCAGGTCATGTAATTTCTTGTGGGAACTAGTCACTTTGCTGATTTTACTTCAAGGATCATTTCATATTTATGTTGAAGAAATGAAATAAACCCAGAGTGGTTTTGTACTACCTATATAATTTAGAGTTCAGATGAAAGTTGGTGTCCATACAGGACAATGATTTATGATTGATTTCTGTGGAAACTTTAGTCACAACTAATGTTGAAGGCAATGTTTGGGATTCAAGGTGGCATTACAAATTGCAACCATTATGGAAGCCAAAGAGCTTCTCTCTCTAATTTTCACCTTCACAGAATTGTCAGTGAGGTGGCATCTTCTTTATGGTGGCTTGGGTATGAAGGAACATGAAATACTTCAGATCCATTTCTCCAACTTTTTTGACTTAAAAAATTGTCAAAAATGCGTTTAATACATTGAGAATTTTGAGGGCAACACTGCCAAAACAAAACCCACCTTGAGGTTGATTTTATGTTGTAGGCCTTTTTCAAACTGACTGTCTTAATGGGAAATTACAGTCATGAAAAATCAATCCACAGAGTGTGCTGTTTCACGTGAGGCTCTGACAATAGTTAGCAAAGAGTCTTCTGGGAAGGTAACCTTCTGTGAAAAAACCCAGAGCCCATAGCCCTGGAAGTCATGCCAGCTAGTGGAGGGTGGCAGGATAATTGCAAAGTGCAGCAGTTGCATACTTCATGTCTTCTTCCTCCAAACACACATTTCTCCCCACGCCTGTTCGTTACACAGCTTTTCAGAGACAGCAGCCTGACCTCGATGCTGGGGAAGGTGATGGAGCAAATCATCTTGAGTACTATCATGCAACACATGCAGGACAACCAGGATATCAGGCCCAGTCAGCATGAGTTTATGACAGACAGATTGTGCTTGACCAACCTGATCTCCTTCTGTGACAGGGTGACCAGTTCATTGGATGAGGGGAAGGCTGTGGATGTTGTCTACCCAGACTTCAGTAACGCCTTCAACGCTGCTACCACAGCATCCTCCTAGAGAAACCAGCTGCTCATGGATTAGATGGGTACACTCCTCACTGGGTTAAAAACTTGCTGGATGGATGGGCCCAGAGAGTTGTCATGAATGGAGTTAAATCCAGCTGGTCACAAGTGGTGTTCTTCAGGGTTCAGTACTGGGGCCAGTCCTGTTGAACATCTTTATTAATGATCCGGATGAGGGGATCGAGTGCACCCTCAGTAAGTTGCAGACAACACCAAATTGTGTGGGAGTGTCAATCTGCTGGAAGGCAGGAAGGCTCTGCAGAGGAACCTGGACAGGCTGGATTGATGGGCAGAGGCCAACCTTATGGGGTTCAACAAGGCCAAGTGCTGGATCCTGCACTTTGGTTACAATAAGCCCAGTCAGTGCTACAGGCTTGGGGCAGAGTGGCTGGAGAGCTCCCTGGAGGAGAAGGACCTGGGGTGGGGTGTTAGTTAACAGTCAGCTGAACATGAGCCGGCACTGTGCCCTGTTGGCTAAGAAGGCCAGTGGCATCCTGACCTGTATCAGGCATAGTGTGACCATCAGGAGAAGGGCAGGGATTGACCCATTGTACTCAGCCCTGGTGAGGCCACACCTTGAGTGCTGGGTGAAGTTTTGGACCCCTCACTACAGGAAGGGTGTTGAGATGCTGGAGCATGTCCAGAGAAGGGCAATGAAGCTGGGGAAGGGGCTGGAGCACAAGTCCTATGAGGAGCAGCTTATTTAGTCTTAAGGAGGCTGAGGGGAGACCTTATCACTCTCTACAACTACCTGCAAGGAGAGTGCACAGAGTTGTGTATCAGTCTCTTATCTTGGGTAGACAAGAGGAAATGGGTTTAAAATGCACCAGGGGAGATTTAGTTTGGACATAGGAATTATTTCTTTACTGAAAGGGTTGTTAAGCACAGGAACAGGCTGCCCAGGGAGGTGGTGGTGGAGTCACCATCCCTGGAGGTATGTTTGTCATTTCAGCATGTAAGGTAAGGGAACATTTGTGTCAAGGACTGACTGAAATCAAAGTAATTTGACACTCACATTACTGCAAGTATTAAATACAGTTTTCTCCCTAATATTAAAGGACAAAATAAAAAAAAAGGCTGAATTATTCTGCTCCATCAGCTCTTCCAGAACTTGCTGCTAGAGCGGATCTTTCGAAGGTGGTGTCTGCTTATTCCCCTTCCTTTGACTGATGGCTTGAGTGCATATCTTTTCCCTTTCATAGTGATCATGGAGTTCACTATTACAGAGAAACTTCTACAATTATTACTACAAAGAAGCTTCTAACCTCTTTGAAAAAGTGGAATTATCTCAGAAAATAATGTGTCCGTGATACAAGTTCTCTGATAAACCCATACTGACTATAAATGTATTGTACATTAACTTTTGCTGTAATTTCTGACAGCAAATGGGGATGAAAGGGAGGTACTTGTGGGCTCCAATTCCATTTAAATGTTGGAAAGATAGAAGGGAGAATGCTTGAGGGGGAAAAAAAGTGATGGCAAAGGAAATAATTGAGTGGAAGAAAGAAAATGAAAGGAAGTAGTTGAAATAAATTCCTTGATGTGTTCTTCCTAACGTCTATTGTTTTTGTTTAACTTCTCTTCTACCATTATCTTATTCCACCTTTTTTTTTCTGTCCTTCACTATCACTGAATACAATGTCCTCTTGGTACAATAATCTTTGTAAGTTGAAGAGTTCAGCTCCAGTGACTGAGGTCTCTTTGAATACTTTGAATCCTAAATTCTAAGGCTTTATGGAGCTTAAGAAATGCTTCATTTGTTTTACTTTCATTTCTATTGCTAGAAAAGACAAGTTTTTAAATAAAAATGTAAAAGAGTGATTTTTACTTTTGTTCATTTTCCTCTCTGCTTAAAAATATATCTAGGACATCAGGGAACTTATTTTAAGTGTGCTTTTTCAATAGTGTTTTTTTCACTTAATTCCACAAAGAACACTTTGTCGTCTCATGGTGAAGCATATTTCGTGGTCTCCCGTACCTGTAGCTTTGGAGCAAAAATTATTTGTGTGAAAGGTTGCCTGCATAGATGCTGGGTCGAGCACCCGGGTAAAGCAGTGCTGCCACCTACGTTTATTTACTCTCCAACAGTTCCAGACCATTCCTGAACCTTGACACGGAGAGAAATTTTCCCATCACCCAGTAGAGTAATGTTACAGTCGGTGAAATGGAAAGTTCTGCTTTGGAAGCAAAGGAAAAGTCACAGTACGCACCCTGTTTGTCTGTCTAGCAACGCAAATAGAGAGACTAGTTTAACAGACTGATGTTTCCAAGAAGCACTAGTATCTCATACCCGGGACTGCCAGCCTGCTTAATTACGACTTTCACAGGAAAGTTTATGTTCCCCTCTGAATGTTAATGTTTTAGTACTTTTTTTACCAAACATTTTCTATTTTATTGAATACTTAGTAATGTTTCATTATAAATCACCTCTACAAAACCCCCAAACCAGTGAACCCTAAATCAACAAGCCCAACAAATCAACCCAAAAAACTCAGCATCATTTACGTCCTGTTTGTAGATGATTTTTCTGGTGTGTCATATTCTTCTGGTGGACAGGGAAGCAAACTCTCTCCTGATCTGGAAAGCATTATGGTTAAAATTTTTTGTGGAGGGAAAGGAAGATGGTTTGCTCAAAGTGACTTTTCTTTGTAAACTATGTCAGATTTGAACTACCTGGGTAAAGATAAGATTTCTGATAATTTTATAAAGCAGATTGATAGGATCCATTATATAAATGTCATATCGTGTAACATAACAGGTGGCACCTAGAAGAATGATGTCAAAACCAAATCTATAAAGTTTGGCTTTGCAGCAACCTTGGATACTTCTATACTCTGGCTTTGCAGCAACCTTGGATGTAGCAGCATGGTTTCTCCAGTTCAGGTTTTTTTTGGCAGATAGGTAAAGATGTACCATTGCCCATTTTGTGAAGTGTAATATTTTTGAGGATACCAGAGGTATAAACTCACAAAAGTTTTTTTTCTTTGACGGAATACTGGTGAGAAGTGACCCTAGTTCTGCAAAGAATTTCAGTGACATTCTGCACTAAAGACACAATGTAGGTAGGACAATGAGCAAGGTAGTACACTATTATCATCTAGTTTCCGATCAAACAGGCTGCGAACATTTGAACCAAGTCTAGATATAATTAGAGTCTGGATTACATTTGCAGCATGATGTAAACCCTACTAGCTCACATAAATGGAAATTGTTTACTTTAAGAAAGGAATGAAAGATGTATTAACATAGCTTAGATCAAATAGTTTCTGTCAGAAGTAAGGCAGTCATAGGTGCTGATTCTTTAGAAACAGCCTATTTGTGAGAACTCGGCAGCAGTACAACAGCATGGCATTCCTACTGTAATCTGGGAGACAGTATTTAAATATCACCTTGCAAGTGAGCACAATAAAACGAGAAATATTTACAATTCTATGGATCTCTCCCTTTCTTTATGCCTGAATTCACTGAAGACGTGTTGTTTTTCTCATTTGCAAGATGTCAACATTTCTGGAACACATGAACCTCTTCCGACTTTGGAAAAAATCAGTTCCTGGTTCATCTGCATTTGTCTAAGAGCTTGGCTTGCCTACACGTGACTGAGTATCCACATGCAGCATGGTTTGTGCTTTGGCTCTGAGCAGGCATGGTAAGGGAAAACATGATATAGGTGTACAGAAATAGATTGGGTATTTACGATTCAGAACAAGTCATTGTCAAATCTAACCTAGGATTCTGGTCAAGCAATACCCATTGTCTCTTTTAACAAAGACAAGTTCTGTAATATTTTGGGAGGAAATGCTGCAGTCAAAAATACAAACTTCCGTAGGAATTCCTCGTTATTCTTTTGAAATTATTCTGTACATTCAAGTTTCCATCTAAAATTTGGAAAGCTCTGCCAGTTCACACTAGCTGGAGGTCTATCCCATTATTGGTTTAAATTAACTCTTGATTTGTTTAAGTCAATACCAGCTAAGAAATCAATGGAGCATAGTGTTGCTACTAAATCTCTGTATATGCACCTTATGCAAAAATGGAAGAAAGTGGTTTAAGAACTGACAAACACTTTTTTTTTATGCCCAAGTGTCTGGGAGTGCAACTCAAAATACCTTAAATGGAAAATTGATCCTTTTTTCAGAAAGTTGACTTCCAGAATTACACTGAGCAAGCAGACACTACTGTATCCCCAGTGATATGTAACAAAAATCAGAGTTACACACACAGAAGCAGGGAAGCTGATTTAGGGAAGCTACTGCAAAACATAAACATCTCCCTGTCCCAGAAAACCTACATTTCTGCTAAGTGCTTTTAACTAGAGTTCACTCCTTAAACGTGGAAGATCTTGGTGTGCACTGTGCAAAAATGTAGCTGTTGGAAGAACTGTATGTTATATAATGGTAAATAATCAGAAAGCTCGGAATTTAGCAAACTTCCTAAGTTAACTGTACTCTACTAAATGAAGAAGTAGTAAGATTTTTATTTTTTTTTAAACAGTGTGATTTTTTCTAGAAAGCAAAAGGTTTTGAAACAGAGAGTAAATCTTAATGTATGAGTTCTGCTAGGTCTTCAAGTCGTCCCACCCCAGCAGATTTCTGTGGCAGCACAGGATGTCACGACAGGTAACACAGTCTAGGTTAGATATGTCTATGTGGAACTATCTGAACTCAAGTCTGTTGCCTGCTGAGATCCTGAAATGTTTTCTTTTCGTAAAGCTGATCCTTTACATGGTGACTTTCAGTCATACTTAAGATTCCTATTTACACTTTTTTTTTTTATCTGCTTTCAGTATTTTAGTTGGTCATTTTAATCTCTTTTGGTGTTCTCTAAAGAATCTTTGTTTGTTTCTTTAACCATAGTTGCAGATTTCTGAGCAGAAATGACACATTTTCTATAAAGTGCTTGGGCTGCTTTAAGAGTCCTTTACTTTTGCTTTTTGCATTCCTGCACTGTGTCATCATATACACAGAAAACATCCCATCACAATATTATAATATATGACCATCAGGCAGCCCTAGAAAGCATGAAAAGTCTGTAACTACTTTGGAGATTACTTTATTGCAAATTCTAGAGAAAGATCCTTTCTTTTTCCTTAACATTTTGTCCACTTTTTTCCTTGTTAGTTGCAGGCCAGCTCATTTCTGGTGGCAGTGATGGCTTGATATGAAACAGGAATCTTAGTTGAAGCACACATAATATTAAAAATATGTTAGAAAGGATCTAGTCCCAAGTTCAGTCCCAAGTTCACAAAGAGATGATCCTCAGGTGACTAGACAAAAGGTATCTGGGGTAGTTCTGTGGGTCCTGCTCAATGAGATGGGGGACCTGGTTACATAGGACAGGGAAAAGTCTGAGGTACTGAATGCCTTCTTTGCTTCTTTCTTTACCAGTAAGACCAGGTCCCAGAGACCTGGAGGAAAGGTTGAAGTAAGGGAGATATAACCTTAGAGGAAGAGGATCAGGTAAGGGAATACTTAAACTGGACATAGATAAGTCCATGGGCCCTTGTGTGATGCATCCACAAGAGATGAGGGAGCTGCTAGATGCTATTGCAAGGCCACTCCCATTAATCTTCAATCATGGTGACTGGGAGATGTGACTGTAGTCTACAGGAATGCAAATATCACTCCTATCTTCCAAGAAGGATAGGGCATTATGGACCAGTCAGCCTCACCTTGATCCTTGTGAAGTTGATGGAGCCTGGAAACCATTTCTAGGCACATGAACAACAAGGCAAGCGCCAGCAGTATTTAGAGTAAGGATAAGTCATGCATTAATAACCTGACAAACTTCCACAGTGATATGACTGGCCTGGTAGATGAGAGGAGAGCAGTGAATGTTGTTTGCCTGAATTTCAGTAAGGCCTTTGGCACTGTCTCCCATAAGATCCGTATAGACAAGCTGTCGATATATGGGCTAGATAAACAGCGAGGTGGGTTGAAACCTGGCTGAATGGCCTGGTACAGAGGCTATGGCATGAAGTCTTTGCTGGACTCTCTCCAGTGTGTCCATGTCTCTCTTCCACTGGGGAGCTAGTGCTGAGTAAAGGGGAAGGATCACCTCCCTTGACCTATTGGCAACGCTTCTCCTAAGGCAGCCCAGGATACCATTAGTCTTCCTTGCCAAAGGGCACATCAGTGGCTCATGTTCAATTTTGCATCCACCAGAACCCCAGATCCTTTTCTGCAAAGCTGCTTTCCAGCTGGGTGGTCCCCAACATATAATGGTGTATGAAGCTGTTTCTCCCCAGCTTCAGGACTTTGCACTTTGCGTTACTGAGCTTTGTAAGGTTCCTGTCCATCCATTTCTGTTAAGGTTCCCTTGGATGGTAGCCTGACAAGCAGGTGACCCAGTTCCCAGATTTATGTCATCTGCAAACTTGTTCTAGGTTATATTCTGTCCCATCACCCAGATCATTAATGCAGATGTTGAACAGGATTAGTCCCAGCATTGACCTCTGAAGGTGCAAGGATAGTTCTTTGTCTCTGACCACAGATGCCAAACATCACCGTGCTCTGGGTTCAGGTTCAGACAGTTTTTGGTATATCTCACTGTCTGCTCACTGTCACGTTCTCTATGAGGATTTTATGAGAGGCACTGTTGAAAGCCTTACTGAAATCCATGTAGACCATATCTACTGTTCTCCTCTTGCCTTTATACATTCCTTATACTTTGCCTCAGATTTCAGTTTGTACCTCTCTCACCTTGGTTTCCAGAGTGGCAGAGCTACTGCACCAGTATGCCGAGATTTCAAAAAGCGACTTTGTCAAAGAGCGGATCAATGCCACTACAGCTTTAGAGCCTTTAGCTGAGAGGTGTAAGAGAGCAGACGGCATTATCGCTAAATTCTTGTAGGTCATGGGCAGGAATTAAGCCTGATGACCTGTTGAACTGACGGCGTGAATTGTTGCCCTGCCACCTAGTGGCAATAAGACACTGGATAGCCGTAATTCAGTCTACTTCGTATTAGCTTTATTAAGATTTTTCACACTTTTATGAGGTTTTTTATTTTCTGTGTATTAAAACACTTTGTGCTAACGGAAGATCAAGCATCAATCAATGTCTAGATTCTCAATGGAAGCTCTTTTAGGTAATGAGAAGGCTGAATTAATAGATCAAGAATACAGAGTAACTATATTTTACTAGCAGTGCATTAAACACATCGAAACACCAATGTTTAAACAGATTCAAAATACAGAGGAGAATAAGGAAACAAAAGTGCTGGTTGTGTAATAAGTCATTTAGGGTTTCTTTTCTTGTCTCTTAAATTACGCATAAAACTTACTGTTTAAACAAGAATTTAAATGAAAAAAAAATAGTGATGGCTGTTCCAATCACTCTGTTTGTTGTATCATGTATATACCCTACCCTGGAATATAGCCATAGCCTCTTATCTGTCCATCATAACTTCCTGAAAAGTGGGATGGTTAATGATACAATGCATAGTTAAATTATTTTGCCCATAAGAATTAAAGGACCAAGAAAAAATTAACTAAGACTAAGAATTAAAAGACATGTGTTAATGGACTAGAGAATATTCATAATGTACAGCGCAGAATCCATGGTTTGGATGATGGAGAGCAGGATCATCAGCTGCATGAGATGCTGGCTTCTCAGGGGATGGTATCGTGGAGCAGTTTGCTCTTCTGGAAGATCCTGGCCACTTCATCTGGAGCCTGGATGTCCAAGCACTTCTCATTGACCAACTTAATTGATCCTGACTCATCTGAAGAAGATGGTGATTATGGAAATGTGCTATTTAGACAGAGGTAGCAAAAGCATTTGTAGCGGAAGACTTACATTGGGCATCTCTGTGGGGAGAGATCACAAAACATAAGAACTGCAGAACACAGGACAACTAGCAATAGAATGAGTTTAATGATCCATGTATGAGGTCCCCAAATGCAGGCCTCCCTCTTACTGTGTGAATGGCCATGCCAGACCGGTCTCACAGCTCAAGAGTCACTTGGTATGTGGTCATCGGAAATAAATGCTGAAGCATGGCAGTAGTACATAATGCTAAAGCTTCTCCTTCAGCAGGACACCCAGATGATGATGCCATATATCTGTTTGGAGTAAAGTTGTTCACAGTGCACATTAGGGGCACTCAGAGCAAGGGAGACTTTGGCACTGGCTTTAGTGTAATCATTGTTGTCTCCTATACACAGATGTAGGGTCTGGGCTTGTCACTGCAGTGTTGCATGTTTACACGTCCTGTGGAGCTCATTGAAATGTTTTGCAGTCTGTTTCACAGCTTGCTTGTATGTCAGAGGTTTTGGACACAAGGATAGAATACTTTCCAAATATGAAGGAAACCAATAAAGATAGAAATAAAAATGCACACTACAAAAGAATAGACCTATCTCAGCATGCATTGCACTTAATTGAAATGGAGTTTCCTGTTTGTGTAGAGAGACATGTTCTCCAGGTAAACAGGGAAGGTATTGTAATAAGTTTTAACTAAAAAGTGTAACAATAGATGTCTGTCTTTAAGCTATTCATTAAAAAGTACAAATATAGTATGAGACAGTGGAAAGCAGAGTATCTGGTGTGCCCTCCCAAAGTATTTCTGTTTGCCAGAGAGAGTCTAGACACATACACAAAACTATTTTTATTTTCATCATAGTCATGGTGAGAAACCCATGCTGAGGTGGGGATAGCTTAATCTTCCTAGTGTGGGGAATGACACAGAAGTAACGGTTCCTCTTGCACAGTCTGACATTTTTGCAGATATTTACTTTTCTCTTAACTCTGCATCTCCTTTATAACAATATCACAAGGGGGGGTGGGGGCACGGTTAAGGGGATGAGGGGAAAAACAGCATGCCTTTATAAATCCATCTGTTTTAATTTGTGGTTACAAACACAAAACTCCATCATAATTATAAAGTTAGATTGTAAAGTCAACAGTGCCCTTCTACATCTTTATGTGATCTGTGTTTTTTTTTTTTTTCCTCTGTAACACTGGAACAGGATTTCTTGGATGTGTAATAAATACATTGGAGGACAACTACAGCACCTTTGTAAATGTTTTACTCCTAAAGTGCTTACAATGCTTTTGACATCATTCCATGCTATCATCACTTTGCCTCGGTATAGTTGTATTAATAGGACATTAATAAAAGCTGCTCTTGGTGAGCAGGGCTTTACATCTGTACTGTACTGAAAAGCCTGACACTTAATTTTCAAACTCTAATTCCTGCTAATGAGTTGCTACTCCTGGATGCTTTTGGAGAGGCATTAACTATATGTGCCAGACCTGCCAGCTGTGCTTCTGGGAAGTCGTGAGACCCAGAAGCACAGATGGACTGCGGGCAACTGGCGGGCAGTTACGTAAAAAGAAGGTGTTATAGAAAATGCTGCACAGCAGGTGCAACCTGAGGAAGAAGAGGCAACACTAGCTGCTGACATGGACATGGGAAGAGCTGCTCTGAACTGGTGGCACATCACGGCTGCCCTATGAAATACACAGTCCCAAGGCTGCAGTAAAACCTCTGTCTTGCTGTTAGCTGTGGCTACACAGGAGCAAGCTGTGAGAACTGGAGTGGCTGAAAACGAATCTCTCACAACGTGCAGTTACATGGCATTTTGCAATGGATGGGTATCGTCAATGTGTAGCTCATCTGACTAAAAGATGTCATCTGCATTTAGGTTACAGACATCTCCCAAAGCCTAGGCCTGCGATCAGTCATGCGGTGTCCCCCGTTCTTGCAGAGGAAGCCTGGAGGCATGGAAGGCTGCAGGTGGAGCTGTGCAGTGCTCCAGCATCCCTGAGCTGCTTCCCAAGGCAGCTGCAAGGCAGCTGCTGAGTGACCTCTCACCCTCCCCGCCACATACCTGCCATACATAGCTCTCCCCTGCAAAAAGTTCTTGGAATCCCATGTTTGTCCCTGTCCCTGACAGATGAGACCCCATGTAACATGAGGTCCCAGAAATGCTGGCATCACTGCAGGGTGGAGGGCAGTGGCATTGTTAGGGACAGTGGTTCTCCAGTCTCACATGCATTTCCACACCTCAGCACATCGTTGCCTTCTGCTGCTTACATGAGTGGCAAGAAGTAACACCTTGTCTTAGGGATGGATGGAGTAGAGTGGGCTCACAAGGTGCCCAGTAGCACCTTGGGCAAACAGTGCAGCATAGTCAAGACAACACTGACAGATCTGCTGACACACCAGATTTCGTGGGCACATCTGGGCTGGGTTATAGGGATGCCTAAACTTGACATCACAGCAGCAACATCTATGACTATCCCCATCTCTCCCTTCACTGCTCAGTGAATGTGAATGCTGTCATTTATTCTCAGAGAACTCCCCCTGGAGCTACCACCACCTCATGCCTCTGCAGCTCCTGTCAGCTCCTCCCTCCTTAAGAGTTCCTCCTAGGAGGACAAGGGAGGTACAGTGATCCCTTTCAGACCCTCCTCACTCCTCAGCAGTCTTGGACCCTCACCTGTATCTTGCAGAGCTGCTTCTTCTGACCCTGTCCAGACCTAAAGTTCATCCCAGGCCTTAACTCTCCCTAATCCCTATTTACTCTAATTGGCACTGTCTTTATACCCATCTAATGTACAATTTCCTAAACAAGCCTTCTGCCTCCCTCTCTTCTGTGGTCTGCACTAACCTCTAGGCTAAGCAGAATGGGTCTGGAGTTTTTATTACCAGTGGACAAGATTTTTTCTTGCCTCTGGCACCTCATTCTAGAGATGCATTTTTGGTGCAGACATAGTTCTGGAGAGAGCAGCCACACAGACCTTGAGAATGGCACTGGGCATGAAATGACTACATCACAGGGAATGGATTAGAGGAGATGTGTCAGTTGTATATATGTGACAGAGATATAGGCATCCCTCAAAGCAATACTGTTGGAATTGAGCTGCCTAGCAAGCACAGACATCTCAATGCAGGAGATGGGCATGTTAAAAAATTGTGGTGAACTGGTCGAGATGAATCACTGTCATGCACCCCAGTGTCTAAAATGGCACTAGATGATGCCTGCCTGCTTTCAGTCCCAAGTGATAATCTCAGTGTCCTGTGACTTGAGGGATCCCAACTCACCTTGCTTGCTGTATGCCACAGACACGCGGCGCTCTGTTCAGGCATGAAGTGAGGCCAGACAGCCCTGTTCAAGTCATGCTAAGCAGCCCTAGTCAGTTTAGCTACATGGAGGCAGCCTCCTGACTCTTGGCTGAAGTGCCTCAGTGACTGGGTTTTCCAAAGCCTGGGTCTGAGGCTGCTTGTCTGCTGAGTTGTATTTGACACTGTCTTGGCTGAGCAGTCTGTGCTGCCCTATCTTTCCCTAAGGCTTCCTTACTAAGATAGGTGCTGTGTCTGACAGCTCTTTGCATTCAGTAGTAATTTTCCCCAACTCCTCCACTATTTATTTTTAGATTTCAATGGGAAAAAAACATTCACCTCTACAACTCCAGGCACTGACAGCTATTTGGGATCAGAAGCAATGCTGAAATAATCATGCTCACGCAGTGCAAAATTAAATTCCCTTAACCAAGCAGCAATTCAAAGCAGTGGAACAAGCCCTATCCCAGAACTGTTTTATCTGCTAACCCCCTTTAAGAAGATTAAACTGTTATATTTCTCCATTGCTGCTTTCATCTTCCCCCTGTGAGTGTCATCCAGGCCTTCAGGCAAGTATAGCTGCTTATCTGGAGACTTAAGAGTCAGGAAAAATGAGGGAGAGAGAGCAAAAAATGCAGGCTGATTTGTCAGCAAGCAATGGGTATGTACAAGAAGAGGATGGTTAAAGGGAGGAAGCCAGGGCCAGGGCTGGATGTCTGGGATCCCAGGTAAGCTGTTTTCTAAGATGACATCATAAACTCGTAGCTAGCACACTGGAAACTTTTGTTGTGGACCAACACATTGGTAGACACTTCTAAAAAGATCCAGATCACTTCTATAATTAGCACCTATTATTGTTGTTTCTCTAGATAGGACATTAAGGCCACAATTTGCTATTAATTTAAATCAATAAGTGCATCCAATCCATGGCTAAGGCATAGACCTGCAAAGATGACTATCTTGCATGAAAAATAAGGGCACTTTTCAAAGAGACATTTAAGAAAAATGCTTTCGTTTAGGATCTTCTTTCCATAATGCATTTCTACTTCCAGTTATATGAATAATTTGCCATAAGGTACAATTTGTTGTAAAAAATAGCACTTAGCTGGTTTCATACATTTTAATACATCTTTTTGATTTATTAAATTCATGGATCACTTTGCATGTACTGCTGAATCTAACTTTGACTGGTAAAGCTAAGCTTCAAATTAGTATCTTGGAGGTCTTAGGAACCCAATAAAGAAATGGAGCATTTTTCAATGCTTGTAAAAATGAAAATTGTCATTGTTTTAAATCAAACATAGAGGAGTGGATTTCAGCCAAAGTTGGTGTGGGCAAATGAGACAGCATTTTGTAAAAGGACCAAATAAATGCAAAGATCTCTGAGCACTTCCAGTGATTCTGCAAGCTCAGCCTTTTTTTTTTTTTTTCTCCATCATTGAAGTTATTGAGTCATCAGGATCTCAAAAAAGATCTGGAAGGAGACACTGATTTAGCCTGGTTTTTGACAGTATTTCAGTCTATGTTCCCTAGGTCCCATTTCTCTTCCAGGCCCTACCACACAGCTGTGGAGCTCTCTTCCTGCGGCTTCTTCAGTAATTCAAAGAACACAAGCACTGTAGCAAAGTAGAGTAAAACCCTTCAAGGCCCCTTCCAACTCAGTATATTCTATGATTCTATGACAAGCCTGAAGTCCTCTACAGGACCCTGAGTCTGCACAACCATTGACAGGAAGCTTGCGGAAGTGTCTCCCAGAGCCTTCCAGTTCCTTCCTGCTACATTTCCAAGACTTTCCTAGTGCACTAAACCTTTTCAAATAAAAGGAACCTGCTGCATGATGTGTCAATCACCTGCTACTTACAAAGGCATTAACAATATTTCCAGAGGTTTTCTTCTGGCATGCCATTTCCAGACCTCAATTACAAGTACAAAACCAGTAGCCTGGGCAATGACATGTTTTAACAGTCTCAAACATGAAGTCATTGTGTTTCCTGTTACAAATGTACAGAACTGTTGGATTTTAGGTCAACATGGTGTGGTGGGTTTGCAACGTGCTTCTTTAAGAAGTAGCTAGAAACTTTAAGGTTCCAACAAAGCAAATACCAGCCTTGTCGGCAATAGGGTTTGGAAGTTTGACCTTGGAAGCACAGCTGGGATTTGCTTGTTTTTTGAAAGTAGGATGGGAAGGAGGGCATGTTGCTGTTCCTCCTTCTTTTAACTTGGACTAAGGTGGCTCTTTGTGTAGCAGACATTATCCTCCCTTCAACTTTCTATCTCCACAAGCAAAAAGAAACCTCGGAGAACTTTCAAGGTGAAGTGACCCTGTCAGAGGAGACAAGTCAGGACTACAGAGTGCTAGCTGTATGAACAGTAGGGATGAAGCTGATGCTTTCTAGGAAAAAACAAACTAAACCCACAAACAAAACACTAGATCCAAATATTTGTGAAATCGCTGTTATATTTGAATGTGGACAACTGTTCCTCTCTTGCAAGTACCAGTGTGTTCTTGCCACCCCCCACCCCCTTACTTCCTTTATGTTGCCTAACAGTGTCAAAAATAAAAAATACAGCTGCAGCTTTCCTATTGCTTCCCTGGATACTCCAGGCATTGTGTGGGTCCCTGCAATTGGGCAGATTTGCAAATCCTGAAGCCAATACCTGGTATCTTCTAAGTCCCTCAGTTACCTACCCATGGTCCCACAGAATTTTGTGGAAGCTATTATTTCTCAGGCTTCTAAATAATTGCTTTGAAGCCAGTTCTCTAGTAAAGTGAGGGACAAAGCATGAAAAGAGGCTTAGAAAGGAGTCTCTAAATAAAATCATTGTTTCTAAGGGCACACAGTTGAAATATGTTTGAAGAGTAACCCAAATCCAGCACAGCATGGAGTTCACCCACCTGCTACAAATTTCCCCTTACCTTCTACTTATATACTGCAAACCTTATTTTTGTTGTTTCTTTCTGAAAAAAAATAGTATGTTCTTTTTAGGATACAAGCTTTTTTTAGCTTTGCACATGGGTTTGTGCAAAAATCTTGGAAATGGTCATCTACTGATAGTAAACAGAGGTGTTAGTGACTGTGTACCAGATAAACTCTTAATTTATATTCTTGTGGCTGTTGTGGTCATTCTGATATTGCAGAAACTTCAACTCAGTGACTTGCCTGGAGAAGTAACTCATTTTAACACAGAGTAAGAAAAATCCTCTGATACTTTCTGCTTAACTTTTTGATAACCAACTACCAACCCACATACTTCTTCCAAGACTAATTAGTTTATTTGTGAAGGAAAGATTTCTAAAACCATGTGGAATTGTGCCCTATGCTGACTTTACTGCCATAACAGTAGACCTGACTTTAGAAGTGATATCCCACACTTTTTCTAAAGCTTGATTTCATTTTTCATTCTGCCTTTTGAACCTTTGTTAAAATCATTACCTTTGAAACGCTGGGAGGCATTTTGTAGCATCCTCTGTTCTTTGCAGAGCCCAGGTGAAGTCTATCATGCAAAGTGTCTGAAAAGTGCTGCCATTTCCATTAAGCCTTAGAAATATCCACTTTGAAATTCATTTTTAATCTTCCAGTGGCATAAACTTCCAAGAGGGTTTGCTCATTTGTCACTGCCCTTTGTGGAGTGGGAGTTGCTGGTGCCTAAGGCAGGAAAATGCAATGCACTGCTAATTATTTGTCTCATGTTGCATTATAAATAGTTATCAGTTTGTCAGAGCAAGGTTTGCCAATCTTCATTAATAACTTACATGTGAACAACTCTATATAAAGTAACTTCAAAAGGAAATTATGTCACATTGTTTTCCCTTGAACTCTTCAGATCTAGTAATCAACCTCATATTGTATTTATTAAGGTCCACAAGAACCTCCCTCTACATTTTACGTGTGTGCCTGTAAGAGAGAAGTGGAGCAATGGGCAAACATTCAATTTTTTGTAATTTTATCAATAGCCTTTTTTCCACACAAACCATGGCTATGATGAGCCCCAAACTTCCCCATAATCCTTAATTTCTCTTTAGATGACAGCATAGATGCTGTGTGTATGTGTGCAACTGACCTCTTCTGGCGGCTTGTCAGATGTGCCTTATTGATGACCGGTTTGCCCTCTGTCGATCTAATACACCAATCTGAGGCTACAAATACTACTGTCTTAATTCATGGGGCGAGAACATTCACGTTCTGAAAATAATCTTAACTCTGCCCTACTGCACAGTCACCTGGTAATTAAGACAGATACATAATCAGATAATGCCTACTGGGAGAACATAACGAGTTGGATAACATTATAGGTTTGTGTTTAATGGGAAAACATAAAATTAGTACACATCCATGGAGTATGCTGAAACGACTGGATGTTTTTCATAAAATACTGCTAAGAAGACATTATTGATCATACTGATCATTTTGTTATAGATAAAATCATATCCTCCTGTCTTGTAAAATTAGTATATCCCTAAAACAAGGAACCCACAAAAATGGTGAGACCCTATGTTGTGGAAGATTAGAAAAGGCAATGGTGAGAACGGAGCACTATTTGAAGGGAAATGAGTTATTCTTTCAGAGAACCCCTTAACTAGGTTGGTTGTATATTTTTCCCCTGTTCCCAAAGTTTGTCAGTTCCAAGGATCACCTCTTAAGAATATAGTGCTCAGCTCACATTCCCCACGATCTCCTTTATATAGGTGATTTTGTGGAGAAATAGTGTATTTGCTACACTACCCTGACCACTGCCATTGTTTCCAAACTCTTCTGTACAAGATTACCCATTATTCAATAAATGTTTTCCCAGACCTGTCATTACATTTTTTTACATATTTTCCTTGATGTTTCCATTTTTGTGCTTTATTTTTATTCTTTAGGAAGAGCAGTTCACCTCTGGCAAATGTTGTGAATGCAACAATATCAAAATTGTATCCCATCAGACCAGGGCTTACAGTGTTTTTTAAACAAAGTCCAATGTGAGTTACCAGTAGAACATATAATGCCTTTGCTTTGTAACAAAAAGGTAGGACTTAACAAGCGTAGAAGACTTATTTACAATGTATAAATAGTACCTAAATGAAGTTAGTTTTAATTCATCGCTACTTCATGTGAAACATTTGAAAAAGTACTACAAAACTGGGAGGGTTGGACCTGCATAGTCAACAGGCCAGGGGACAGAGACACTGCGCTCCTCTGTGTTCAAAAGGCACCCAATCCCAATGGGATGGTGTGGTGTGGTATGATATATGATACCACATTGCATGTGTACGGAATCACGGTATCACTGTTACATGGTAGCATGTTATCAACAGTGGAACTTCACCAGACACCACATAGAACCAATCTGATTTGTCAATTCGGGAATGCTAAATGACCCCAAGGCCCTCTTAAAAACCAGTCAGGAACAAATTGAATGAATCTGCTGAGTTTTCAGGCAATTTGCAAAAGACACAATCTGAATGCCATCTCCAAGCCATTGGATGAAAAGAAGGTTATGAGGAGTAGTCAGCATGGATTCACCAAAGGGAAATCATGTTCGACCAACCTTGTAGCCTTCTATGATGTCATCACCAGCTGCGTGGATGGAGGGAGAGCAGTGCATGTCATCTACCTTGACTTCAGCAAGGCTTTTGATACAGTCTCCCATGACATACTGATAAGAAAGCTGAGGAAGTGTGAGACAGATGAGTGGATGGTGAGGTGGGTTGAGAACTGGCAGACGGGCCAGGCGCAGAGGGTGTGCAGTGGAGTAGCGTCTGGCTGGAGACCTGTGACTAGCAGTGTTCCTCAGGGGTTGGTGTTGGGTCCAGTCTTGTTTAACATCTTCATCAATGACCTTGATGATGGAATGTCCACCCTCAGCAAGTAGAAGATGGCACAGCTGGGAGGAGTGGTGGACACGCAGGAATGCTGCCCTGCCATTCAGCAAGACCTGGACAGGCTGGAGAGTTGGGCAGTGAGGAACCAGCTCAATAACAACAAGTGTAGGGACTTGCACCTGGGAAGGAACAACTGCAGGACTCAGTATAGGCTGGGGGATGACCTGCTGGAGAGGAGCTCTGCAGAGAAGGACTTGGGGTCCTGGTGGATGACAGCTTGGCCATGAGCCAGCAGTGTGCCCTGGTAGCTAAGAAGGCCAATAGGTTCCTGGGGTGCATTAAGAAAAGCATAGCCAGCAGGTTGAAGGAGGTGATCTACCCCTTCTACTCTGCCTTGGTCAGGCCTCACCTGGAGTCCTGTGTCCAGTTCTGGGCTCCCT
>VXBZ01010300.1:366101-524588 GCA_013399135.1 Heliornis fulica | reverse complement strand
GGCCGGCCCTGGCCGTGGGCTTTTCCACCCCGGCGGCTCGTCTCCGGGGAAGGAGCGGGCGAGGAGAGCTGCGGTGAGCTCCGCCGGCCTCAGCGGCACCTGCTCAGCTCAATCCCTGGGGCTCCTCCCGGCACCAGCTCCGGCACCGGCACGTCCCGCTCCTCCGTGAGGGGCTGTCATGGGCTCCACGACTCCGAGCAGGTTAAAACCGGGGCGGGGGCAAAAAAAGTTTCCCATCGTTAATTCTTTGCCCGGCGTGAGCGGTTTACTCAAGTCCACGGTGACAGCAGACGGAGAATTAGATCTTTTCCCCGTTCCTAAGGTAATCATTGAAAGGGTCACAGAAGGAGGGAATCAACGAGAAGCCCTTTTCACTAGTGCTCCATTGAAATACATTTTCTGAAGGAAGTTATTACGGTTACATTGCTCCGGGGGTCTCCTAGGGTCCGCAGAGAGCATAAGGTCCCCTAGATACCTCCTAGACAAAGCCCTCGTTTTACTGAGCAGAACGCAGTTTGATTTTCTGCCAATATTGGCACTGACAGAAAGTACAAATTTCAACTATAAATACATATAAAATAAGGATTCTCATCAGAGCAAGTAATTGAACCTGCTGTTATTGGTGGGATGAGGTGGAAAGACCTGGCATGAAGCTGGCACATGGTTTTGGCACTTGCACACGGTAATTTACCCTGACATACAAGGTTTTGTCAGCTCTTTGCTTCCACATGTGTACATTAAATTACCTCTGAATAGCATGAAGCACAGTGCTGCAAAAACCTGTTTCAGAGTGGAAATCCAAATCCGAGGGCCATGTATCTCCAGAGAGATGGTATTATCAGAGCTACCAAGGAATTTTGTCTGTTACTACCACTGTGCTTTGTTGAAGTTTCTCATTTGTTCTAGCTAAGTTAATGGGAAAAAGTTACGTTTTCTGGTTCTTTTAAATTCCTCTTTTTACTTTCTTTCCATTTGAGAGGGGATCTCTAGCAACAGTCTCCACACTTCATGGAGGTGGATAAAATTCCTTCTCTAATGTCTGTGTAGCATTTCTCAGAAAGAATGGGTTTCCTTAGCACTAATCTTGGGGCTGCACCCAAGGGTCTTTGCCCCTGGGAGTGCTCACACTCCAATAAGCATCCTCTGCTTCATTTTGTTTTCTCAAAGCCATCCATTTATAATCCATGAAAATGTAAAATATGTTGCACCTTCTTCTCTGTGCACAGACTACAGACTATTCCAAAGCTGGGGATTTGCAATCCTCTTCCATGGTATATGAAGGACTTCTGAGGACCAGGTATGTGGAGGTCCAAGAGATTGTTCAGAGCTGGGTTAGCTAGATTTCTCCCAGCTCTAAACACCTCTTCCAGATTAATGTGCCCTAAAAATGCATTAACTGCAGTGCAGCCTTATCCATGGTTTAAGAGAGGAATCTTTAAAGGAGCAGCAATAAACCACACCCTGTGCATGCAGTGATACTGATAATTTGGGTATCTGGCTACTTGAAGAATAGTCAGACAGATACTCTTTTGTACCTTGCAGATCTTAAATTAAGAAGCTGACCTTCCAGCTCTTTCTATTGGAGGAAGGGCAACGTGCTGCCCTCCTTTGTGATGCTTTCCAGTGGCTGTGTTTTCACTATTGAAATGCACTTGTTTGTGTTCCAGATAGTGTTTTTCCAGCTTCAGGTTAATAGTTCCTGTTAGGCCTTGCTTTAGCCTAAGGTCTTTAGTGTAGCTACTCTAGATGATATGGCAAGAATTTACCTGGCTTATTTTCAAATAAATTAACAGATTAGTCTTCTGGTCTCTTTTTTTTGTTTATTTGTTTGCTTTTTTCTTTTCTTTGTAAGACAGGTTTAAAAAATTCTTCAATGCTATCAGCTTTCCAATCTGCAAGAAGAGAGAGGGAACAGTAGATAGGGCTGGATGTGATGGGTTGTGGCAGAGGCCTCACTATTGCAGAAATCTGGACAACAAGGTGAAACGGGCTGGGAGAGAAAAGAGAAAGCCATGAAATAAAAAAAGCATGGGGGTATGGAAAGGCATTTCTGTCCTTCAAAGCTTCACCAAGTCCTGCTAGTGATTCAGGTAATCATGTGGTATATTTCAGCTCCTCAAACTTGACTTCTCACAGAGGTTTAAAATATGTTCATGGTCTCTCTCTAGGAGCACATGGGCTTATTAACTAGTGCTACACCCCAAGCGCCCCATGGAGCTCTTTTGCCTTGGTTTGACTAACAACAGAAGTAGTCACTAGGAATCTTTTGGAGTCACTTATGCCAAAAGGAGAGGTGGTAGTTGTATCTTAAGATATTCCTGTCCAACCTGTGGGCTTTAAATTCCAGGGAAGGTAGAGAGAGCTAAGACAGGAATCCCCACGGAGGTGCAGGGGATAGCCAGACGCTGTGGCCTCAGTGCAATATTCATCTGTTATTTTTCATATTTTCTTTTAAAAAAAAAAAAAGTAAACCATAATGAGGATAGTCGTAGCCTGTGTGTAAAAGGGACAGTTTCCAGCAGGAATACTGATGGAGTATGCTGGCAAAATGCCTTTGGTACAGATGCATCTTGTATTAGCAAAACTGCACTTTTGCCAGTGTGGCTTATTTTAGCTCATCTGAGCAACACAAGTTATGCAGGTGAATACATGTTTATACATCCATAAAGGGGGCTTGCTTTCCAGGTGAGGGATCGATCGTATGGTCTTCCAAACAGCTAATATATAAGCAAGCAGAAATGATAATGCAAGAACGATGCTACTTAATAACCAGAGAATTTGGAAAATCTGGGGGAAAAGAAAGTTTCTGAAGAGCTGCAGTGGCAGTCTGAGACCCTGGCTCAGTCTAAATCACAGATAGACATAGTATGTCCCTTTTGCTACATGTTAATTGACTATCTCAAAGCATTGTATTGCTTTTTAGTCAGATGTGATGTTGGGAGCTGTTGTTCTCTTGGCCATCTGCAAGCACTCAACATAAGGCAGCACACAGTATACATGAGGTTGTTCATTTTAGGTGGCATAATCTTGCCAGCTTTTCTGGGAAATGGCTACTTCCAGGCAGATGGCAGGAGCTGCAGGAGGCTATGAAGCATACTGGTGGGGGAGCCAATAAATCTCGTAGACAAGACACCTCAGATCTTCTGCGAAGAGCTATGACATCCTATCTCCTGAGCTTAAAACTGTCCCCCGCCCCTCCTGTTTTTACAGTGCTTCTTCAGGACTTTTTGAGGCAAAAGGGCTCTGGTGAGTGTCTGAGGGTTCAGTGCAGCATGAGAAGGCATAGGGCAGAAATGGCAATTCTGGAAGTGTCTTGTGGGTTGCACACTGTGACATCACGCTGGAGTTTCTGATGGGATTAGGGGCAGAGGCCTCAGTCCCATCGTAACAGGAGTTTTTTGGTGACTTCTCCAGTGGTGAGTGGTGAATCTAGCTCTAGAGTGATGCTAGGAGTCAGCTACATACCCTGTACAAAAGCCATGAGACATCTCCAGATGCTGTTGAAGCCGATTAGAATCTTTGTGTTGACTTAACAGACTTTGGATGAGGTCCCGTGTAACTGCTGCTTTGACCTGTGTACAATTAACCTGTGTTAGGCGATGAATGATCTCAGCTCAGATGACTCTCGCGATTGTCTGTTAATCTTAGAGTAAAAGTACAGTTTTCATATTTAACACTGCTCCCACACATACAGATCAGCTTTCCTGACCTGGAGAGAGACAGGCTGTGTTGTCTTGAGGAGCAATCTTTACTTCTTGATCAGTGCAGCTCTCCCAGGTGCTGGCTGGCCGGCCCTAGAATAATTAATAACTCATCAGAGGAAGAGGGCTCATTCACTGCCACTCAGTAGAAAACAATTAGAGAGGAAATCTTTTAAGGACACAGCTTTTTGTTTATTTTGGGGTTTTTTGGGGGTTTTTTGTTTGTTTTTTTCTCCTCTTTTCAGTTCTTTTCCTTCCATCATTCTCTGAGGCTTACCATTCTTGTCTTTCTTCCTCCACAGTAGTCTTAATGCCACGTTCCCTCCTCGCTGGTATTCCCTTCCCTTTTGTCTTTGCCTGGGATGTAACTGGGTTTAGTTCTTCATTCTTTGCTCCCTCCTTCTGCAGTGTGGTACAAGTAATTGCACATCCTGCTCCTCAGTTACTCGTTTTTCATTTCGGTCCAGCAGAAAGACCCAACCTTCACTGCCGTCCAGCATTCAAACAATGGGGAGTTACAATAAGGCAAAAATACAAAACTGCCCGGTATGATTAAATGTAAACAAGGACCATGGGGAATATGTTGTTTGCCTATTTATCTCTTTTTTTGATGCTTGATTCTAATGTTTCCAAGCTAAATTTGGTAGAATCCCCTAAACTATGCTCTGTTAGTATTGAAAGTTAATCACCGCAGGTCCTAGACCACATGCAGGGAAAATACGGATCTCTCTTGCTTTAAACTGTTCATCCCTTTTGCTCTGTATCCATTAACATAGATCTTAGCTTTTAAAATGCATGGACAGCAATATTAAATCCATACTGTTTGAGGCACGCTCTTGTTTCATGTTTTGCACATTAGGCCACCACTGTTAGGATCAGAGCGGTTATCAGGTCACTTGGTAATTGGGGCAAAGACATTTCAAATGATTGCTATTGTATATTTTCAGAAATTAAAATATTTAACAAAACAGGGTCACACAGGCACACACACACACACACATAAAGCACACCAAAAATAACCCCCAAACCAATCCAGACTCATCTTTTAAGTTTCCATGTATTTGAGCCTATCTGTCCTGGTCTCAGGACTGTTCCACCGACCAAACATTTAACATTTTTTCTTCTCTGATTCTCACAGTGCAAACAAAGTTGGAGGACTATCTAAACTCACGTGACTGGCTTCATAATACATGTTTGTCGTCTCTTTAAAGAAAAGAATCTCGGTTTTCATTAGTCGCAGTATTGAAAGCCCTATGACATCACGGCTTTTTCCATCCGTTTGTTCTGAGCAGTTGGTGAACCAGAAGGTGGTTTATATCATAATCCTGAAGGATTTCAGATCTTAATTTGCCCCTAAATGAATTCTTATTTTCTTTGTCCTTTTTTATCTCTGGCTGCTCATAGAGCTTTGCTACAGACTATCAACTTCTGCTGGTCTTCATTGCCTAGGAACACAAATTACTTCTGGAAAAAAAAACCACATAAAAGATAGTTCATGTTATATATATATATATATATATATATACACACACATGTATGTATGTATGGGTGTAAGCTGTGTGGCTTACAAATCTATAACCTTTTGGAATGAAACAAGAAATTTGACCTAAATCATACCCCCTAGTGTGCAGTTAGCTATTCATGTGCGTAAGCTGCTGCATTTGGCAAAGCCTGTGAATGTCGTATTCCTGCCTTTCACTATCTCCATAGTAGTAATAATAATGCAAAAAAAAAATTGTGCTGATGGGATAGGAGGGTATTGTACTGGGGATGAAAAAAACACAAACAGTGATGCCATTCTCTCTTTGTACTGAAAGAGCCCGTGGGAAAACTGTCCCATTATTTCCCACAATATTTTCTTTTTCACAGAAAGTTGATTAATAGCAAGAAAACAGAGCAGAGTCTGGTTTCTCAGCCTTCCTGGTCTGATTCAAATATATTAAAAACACACAGTGCGAATTCAGTACTGATTTTATCCGAGAGTTATAAATTATGGAGCTTTGGAGGTTTTTTTTCTCATATGTTTTGAAGCACAGAACTCAAAAGGTGATGGTGAATTATATTCTCTGAAATGGGCTAAAATGGAAAAAAAGGCGTCACAACCTTACTAGTAATGTTCTCCACACCTTTTACGGCAGCCCTTCCTTTATGTACATAACACTTTCTGGCTTTTAATGTTTATCAGTGAATCAGGACGGGGAAGTAAAAAGCTATAGACAGACGCATATACAAGCATTAATATTTAAAAACAAAATTATAATACAATGCAATATTAATATTAGTCAATACTGTTACTGTTTTTAAAGTCTTAAAATGAAGATCACAGCTCCTTGGTGTTGATACAGTAAACTTTTAGTTAAAAGTTTAATTACAAGTTCTTCCAGAGAAAGTTTCTGATCACACTACACTAAAGTCAGTGGCCACTGATTTTTGTATTCTTAAACTATAGTATAGATCTTCAGAGCAGTAAGACTGCTGTGCTTTCTCATATCACATAATGTCCATTTTCGCTGAAGGCACAACTGTATTACCCGCATACTCCAGTGTTTTTCTCTCTTGCCAAATTGCAATGATTTGTAGACCTTTTAAATGGTATTCCCTAAATTCTCAAGACTTTCTGTTGGAACCAGTAAGCCCATACATTTTAC
Source organism: Heliornis fulica (assembly GCA_013399135.1). Classification (NCBI taxonomy): domain Eukaryota; kingdom Metazoa; phylum Chordata; class Aves; order Gruiformes; family Heliornithidae; genus Heliornis; species Heliornis fulica. The sequence goes on along the minus strand of VXBZ01010300.1, from coordinate 518,239 downwards.
AGTTTAATGTGTCTGGAAACCAGACACGGATCATTTCTGATTGCCTTGTGGACTTAAAGGAATTAAAAGATTCTTTGGGTGCGAAAGAGATTATGGGAAAGAGAAAGGACTCTTCAGCACCTTGCTTCAAGCACGCATGAGACAGAGGAGTCTTGGGCTCCAGATACTAAATACAGCATTGTTTTGTAAAATAAACAGTCACTGCATATAATATAAACTAACCCTGAAACAAAGACTAGAACCCAGGGGCCTCATTTAGGGACTAATGATCGCTCTCTTGCATCTGCTTTTTCTGGTCAAATAAACCTTTGCTGAAAATAATTTCATAGAAAATAGCTTCAGAGGTTTAGAATGTGATCTCCAGCCATTAACCTACAGTCACTCTAGGGATGTGGGTTTCAGTCTTTCAAGACAAAAATCCTCCAAAATTTCCCAAAACCAAAAGAAGACACAAGCAAAGAAACAAAACCCCCAAAGACCGTGTTTCTCCTACTTGGGTGGAACACTTTAACCATGGAGAAAATAAAAATATAGACTCACTATCTAAATCTTTATGTGATTGTCTTCAGAGATTAAATCAATGTGTAGTATTTTTAGCTTAGTTGCATCCTTGCAAACATCAGCCACAAAGAAAAGCATATTTTGTTTTAAGAAAGAAATTGTTTCTGGGTGAGTCTTCCAGTATGTTGGCAGCATAGCTTGTTCTTTGATGTCAGTCTGGCAGTTGTCATAACTGGGTTAAGAAGCAGATGCTAGAGCATGCATTTTTCACGTTTAGGTAAATGGCTCTAAGTNTACCAATAGGGTTATCTTGGGAGAAAAGTAGAAAAGTCAGGTCAGTTTTACCCCCAGTTAGGAGTGGACATATGTGTTTTAAAGTCTGAAATGTTTTAAAAATGGAGAAATCTAATCTTTGTTACAACTTCAGAAGTAACTATCAGACATCTTGAAGTGAAATCCTATGCTAGATCTTAGAAAGTCATTAAATATACTCCTGGGAGGCACTCCAAGGCTGTTAGATGAACCAAATACTTTGTATAGGTTTTGGAGAAGTGGTGATATCAATGATCTGGGAGCATTATATAATAAGTACATATAAAAAAGAAATTTAACAGGGTGCTCCCTGCCTCTGCTCTCCCCCACCCCGGTAAGTTACCTGTAGCTTGAGATCATGTCTCTCACATAATCCATCTCTAAAATCTTACCAATTTATACCTTGCAGTTAGTTATCTTTGAATATTAGAAACCTTTTTTTTTAAATTAACCTAATAGGTCCTGCAGTTCCTTTCTGGAAAAAAAAAACCAAAAAAAAAGGGAAATTCACAAGAGATAAAATCATGCAACTAATAAGACCAATTAATGTGTGGGGAAGAACAGAGTCACAAAGACTCAAAATTGTGCTATGTCCATCCCACAGCCACATATGGAGCATTTTACTGCAGTCAGAGTAAAAGATAACAGAAACCAAAGCTGGTATAGAGGGAATTGACTGAGAACACCCAGAGAACATGTATTCATAGGGTCATGGAATGGTTTGAGATGGAAGGGACCTCAAAGATCACAGAATCAAAGAATGTTAGGAGTTGGAAGGGACCTTGAAAGATCATTCAGTCCAACCCCCTGCCATGGACAGGGACACCCTCCACAAGGCCAGGTTGCCCAAAGCCCCAACCAACCTGGCCTTGAACACTGCTAGGGAAGGGGCAGCCACAGTTTCTCTGGGCAGCCTGTTCCAGTGCTCACAGTCTGTTCCAGTCACCCTCACAGTGAAATAATTTTTGCTTACATTAGGATCACCTAGTTCCAACCCCCTGCCATGGACAGGGACACCCTCCACAAGGCCAGGTTGCCCAAAGCCCCAACCAACCTGGCCTTGAACACTGCTAGGGAAGGGGCAGCCACAGTTTCTCTGGGCAGCCTGTGCCAGGGTCTCACCACCCTCACAGGGAAGAATTTCTTCCTAATATCTTACCTAAATCTATCCTTTTTTAGTTTAAACCCACTACCCCTTGTCCTATCACTCCACACCCTTGTAAAACAGCCTCTCCCTTGCTTTCCTGTAGCCTCTTCAGGTACTGGAAGGCTGCTTTTAAGGTCTCTCCTGAGCCTTCTTTTCTCCAGGTTGAACAAGCCCAACTCTCTCAGCCTGTCCTCATAGGAGAGGTGCTCCAGCACTTCCACAAGATCAAAATGTTGTCAGCTGCTGGTGTTAGAAGCAGACACTTTTCGTAAGAAGGGCAGGATGCCTGAGTCAAATCCCGAAGAGATGTAAACCGGTATTGGTTGCATCATTGGGGATCATCTCCCCAAGTCACTGTGCACTTTCAACTGTGCTCACTAGTGGTCATTAAGGGAAAATCCAAGGCGCTTTAAAAGATCAATTTTATAATCTAGTTTGAGGTGATGGATACAGTCAGTTCTGTGGATCTCAGTGAAAAGGCGGGGGGGGGTGTTTGGTGGGAGATGTGTAGCAGCTTTGCTGGATGTAGCATTTAAAAGCCTCCTAATCATAGCTAGAATATCATATGTTTCTTACTTATCTCCAATGAGTTTTGCCAGCAGCCTGTTTGCTTCAGCCATGGCTCTCCATGGAACTATCCTTGTGGGAACTGAAAAGCTTGTGGTAAATTTAAGAGGCTAAAGGGGTCATGAAAAAATGTGGTGATGGGAAGGAGATGTTTCAGTGCCACTATTTCTGGTGCCAGAAGAGTGGGCAATAGTACAGCTTTGTTTATATGCTGCTCTATAGGGACACTATAATTCTGCTTTAACAGTTCATTTTGTAGAAGGGCCATTGTGAAGGAACGTTAGTGAGAAGATTGAATGGTAATAGATTGTAAGGGATGTGTAACTCAGCAGTGGTAGGTACATATCTTACACCCTGTCAGCCTCAAAATAAACAGGCTGTAGATGCACTGACCTGTTGCATGGCAACCAGGAGGAGGCACAGAAACAAGTCTGGATGCTGTGATTCCTAAACCCTTACAGAATAAAATACAAGACCTGTCTTTGCCCATCTGCTAGAAATGTTCAGAAGCTAAAGCATAAAAATGGTACATTCCCGGAAATCTAGCACTTAACAACCATTTTTATTTATAGATACACAGTTGCAGTGTAAAGAGCTTGACTGTTTTGCCTTAAGATTATGTAGAAAAAATTAGCTTAGTATCTCCAATTATACTTAGTTTCCCTGAATTCATTACAGAGGAGATTCCTTAAAATACTGCAAATGCCAAGTTTTAGCAGCTTCAGATATTTACCCATTGTTGTGATCTTGTGTACATTGATATGCCTATTTAGCAGAAATATTTATGCTATTTGACTGAAGTGTAGTACAAATTCTGATGCATGATGAAATGAGGTAGTCATATGTTTACTTAAAGATTGCTCTCAAGAAGATGATTCTAGCCCCTCTCACCCATTTAAAGTGTTTCAATCATCATTTTCAAATTAACACCATGGATTAGAGTGTATTTCTGCTGGGGTAGCAGCTCCCTCTGGTCTCTTGCAGACCAAAGGAGAAACTTTTTCACTGTGAGGGTGATGAAGCACTGGGAACAGTCTGCCCAGAGAGGTTGTGGAGTCTCCTCTGGGGACATTCAAGACCAATCTGGATGCGTTCCTGTGTGATTTAATCTAGGTGATCCTACAGAGAGGAATATGGTACATAATAGAAATTAATCCATTTTTCCAGTAGAAAACTCCACATGTTGTAGTTTCAGTAGCAACAGTACTCCCACCTGTAAACCCATTCTTTAAAACCAAAAATCACTGAGTAATATATTTTATTGTGCAACTTTTTGTCTTTCCAACTAAAAGATATTTTGCAGTTTTGGACTCGAGAAACTGGCTCTTTATGAAGGTTTATGAATAATACATGTAGAACCTCTATGAGTACTACAAGCTGCCTGCTTATTTTAGAAAAGTATATTAATGAAGCATTTATAATTAGTTATATAGGATGACTAATGCCATATGTAACAGTATTTAATGAACTCCTTTGGTAATTGCAATGGAAGATAATAATGAAAAGGACAACACAGGAAGACACAAAACAGGAAAGGCTTTGGGGCTTGTGAAGTGGTGAATATAGTTCTACTCCAGTGCAGCTTTCTGAGTGAACAGCATGTAAAAAATTCCCAAAACACCAAAAAAACACAATTAAATCTGTAGGTTTTTTAATCACCAGGTTTTGAAACTTTGATTTCTTTTTAGATGAGCTTGGCAATAGCATACAGCCAAGACACTATTCTAGGAAATATAAAGAACAGGCTTTGGGAGGAAGGAGGTGTTAAATCTTACTTTATTTTTCTGCTTATACAAAATGTGCACTATCATAATTTACTTTGGTCTTATTTTATTTGTTATACATTAGGCCATTCAGGCTTATTTTTTCTTATATTTAGTCCAAGCTACGTCCATGTGCTGCCACTCTACCTCTATAATTCTGTGGTTTTATTACTCTGGCAAGTATCAGTTTATTAGGTCTTTTTGTTTGTAGCAAACATTTTAGAGGCTTGTGGCTGTTTCTACTGTAAAAAGCTCATATAAATGGTTTGGAAAAAATAAATCCTCAAATATATCTGCTCAAATATGGTGATACTGATAATGGATAAAGACCTTGTAGCTTATTACAAAACTGTAATATATCTATTGGCTTGTACCTGTAAAAGTATTTGTATAATGCACTTGAGGGTAAAACACTGTTGTTTGCATCTTCCATGCTTACATGCTTACTGCTGCCACTAATGACATGGTCATGAGGTGCTACTACCCATGCGAAAGCCTTAGTGGAGTAGTTCTGTCTATGTTCTTTAGAGCAGAGAAGTTTGTGCAAACACTTTTCTGTTTTAAGGTGAATGCAAATGGTCTTTCAAAGATCTTGTTTCATACACTGAGAAGGTAAAGTGTATCCAGAAGGATGCATATTAAGGACAGGATTCTTCTCACCCGGTTTAAGACATTTACAATGGAGATTTTTAGAACTTAACTGATCGTCAAGGGCCCTTTATCATCATTGCAGAGGAATTGGTGGCTTTGGGGCATGCTTAATCTCAACTGGTTTTAGATGTCTGCTTTAGGAAACATAGAATCAAATCCTAGAATACCCAGGCTCTTTTGACTTTACATGCATTGATGGTTAGGATGCCTCTGCATCTGTGGCATCCAGACTTAGTGGGATTAGCCCAGTAGTTGATGAAGACCCAGAACTCAGTCCTCAGAGCCTTGGCGCTGTGTTTACATGTGCCCAGCTGGTTGCCATCCTGATGGGTCTGGTGGCACTTTGATGTGTAAATGGATTGGCTGTATTTCCAAGCCTAAGAGGGGAATCTGAGGTATATTTAATGCATAAGGGAGAACTGGCATCTTAAACTACAGCAGTCCATTTCATTACAAAAGGAGCAGGCTCCTTTATCCAGTAGCTCACTGGGAGGAGAATTCCCTCAGAGTATGGGAAGTGTGGGCAAGAGCTCACTGTGCAAGGTGGTTCACCTCTGTGTACTCTGCTACAACTCAAGAACCTGACTTAGTACTTGGGTGTCAGCTATTCTGAAGTAGGGGGACTGTGACAGTAAACTGGGCCAAAGAAAAGAAAATATCATCTATGATTATGCGCCTCTCTTGAACAGAGAAGCTCTAGACTGCTGCCCTGCTCTGAAAGCTATTTCTACGTTTAATGCTCCTATTTCCACGTCTTTGTTCCTATGTGCTCCTTCTCCCAGATAGGTGATCACATCACTAAATGTGTTCCTTACTGATTCCCTCTGACCAATTCCTTCTCCCAGGCTGGAGAAGATTAGTCCGTACATAAGCCCAGGGGCTGTGGTTCTGCACCACAGAGAATGTTACAAGTCTTTTTTACCATTTGCCTCTATCTCTCTTGGTGTGACATCTCTCTTTTGACACTCAGAGTGGCAACTATTAGAAATTTGTTTGCAGTACTGAATAGAGAGTGTTAACTCTATAGTTAATGCCAAGGAGAATGACAAGTACACTGTCCTCATTGCTCACTGATGACTTGCTGACATCTAAGAAAGCAGGTCGCATACCCTTGGCGTGCAGTTTGTGCTAAAATTGTAAATAATGAGTTTGAAGGTTGGTAAACTGTGTGATGGGGTTAAGGCATGGCTATAATATGTGCGGGATGGAAAGAACGAGATTATTTTCTTTCTTTAGCTCAACTCTGGCAACATTCTTTGAAGGAAATTTAATACATCATCTTTGTTGTATGTGAGATCTGTTTTGTTAAAAATAGGGCAAAGTTATAATAGGATTTGATCACCCTGACGGCAGCATTGTAAAGAAGGGGCCAGGCACTAAGCCGGTGATGCTCAAATCAAGGAAAAAGCTAGTTAGCTTCCCTGACAGTAAAGGAATGAATTTTTAGAAAGCCATTCATTGATATCTGACAAACAGCTTGAAAGGGATGCCAAACCCTCAGGGTTTCTGTCATGAGCCTTAAAATGCATTTGCATATTTTTTGCATAGAAACAGGAGCTCGCTCTCTGTTGTCAAACTGCAGAACTAAAAGGATGCAAAAACTCGTATCTAGTCCAAAGTGCTCTGAGGGGAAACTTCATTATCAGAATTCAAATGTGCGCAACAGATTAGGAAAACGACTTAAAATGGGATTTCAGCCATATCTGAGAGAGACCCACAAATCCTGAGCAGATTGGTAGGCACAATACTACCTGCACTGCCATAAAAAAGCTGCTTTTCTTTTATTAGGATTTCTCATATAAAAAATAGCTTGCTGACGTCAACTGATCACACAGATTAACATTGTCTGAGGTGCTACTGCTTCGTTTTCTTGATATCAGATGCAGTTTTTGTGATAGCTTTGATTTTCCTTTCTCTAATTGAAAACAATATCACCATGAAATGGACCAGAATGATGGAGGAATAAATAAATGATGGTCCTCTGCCTATGGCTAGCAGGGCCAGCAGTACAGTTTGTTAGGAGTGTTGTGTCCTTCCCAGCTGTACCTCTTACTGTGAGTTGTTGTGGATTGAACCAGGAGTCCCTGGGCCTTGAGAGGACTGCAGGGCACCTTGCCAGGACAGGCAACGCTGATGCAGCAAGTGCAGGATCTGCAGTGGTGTGAGCTGGACTGGTGTAACTCCTGCTGGTGCTCTTCAGCTGGGAGTTTGGGCAATGTTAGCATCCATGCTGTGGTCCACTTGCAGATACAGGTGTGCTGGCATCCCTCATGCTGCCATTCTCATGGAATGGTTTCCTCCTGTGATTCCACATTTTATTCTTTTCTATCATTAAAGGGAAATGCTTGCAAAGACAACAAAACATTTTGGGATGAGATTGCATTTAATGTGCAGGTGGCATTTTGTTGGCAATATCCTCCATATCATGGACTAACTATGCTTTAATCATTTTGAGGAGGAAGCTGGTGACTGCGGAGGAACTTATGATCATGAAAGTTCTATGTGACTTCTAGCATACAGATTTGGTCTCCATCTACCCACCCGGGCAGTAATATGGGTGGACTTCTCATTACTGTTATTTGGGAGTTGCCACTTAAATTTCCCATGCATCACACAAACAGTAGACTTCTTTTGCATATACATGGCACTGCCATTGATCTCACTGATTCTGGGTTGCAGAAGTGGATGTGAGGGCTATGTGAAGGATCCTGAGATGGAGCTGGTGGTCTGCATGGGGCAGTGTACCAGTGGAGCGGGAGTGGATGCTGGGATGGCAGCTGTTCATGCAGGAGCAAAGCTGTCATGTTCCCAGGTTTTGTGATCACAGTTGGTACTTCCTCAGAGGTATAGGGCTGTTTGGGGCAGATCTGGTTCTTGTTCTTAAAATCCATTCCTGGACCTGGGCCCTACTGTCAGAGCTGCTGAGATAAAAATTTTGAAAGAAATATCCTGCTTTCTACCCAAGGGCCAGTGTTTATATAGAAATATATTTTTAGCCATTTTAGAGGCACGAGTTTTTTTCTAATTAAGTATCTCTTTTGTGGTAAATAGGAAGAGCATTTAATTTTGTTTTCACCTTGCTTTCCATAATTTTGTTTCCAGCAGAGTAAAAATGTCAGACAAAAGCGATTTAAAAGCAGAACTAGAGCGCAAAAAGCAGCGTTTGGCTCAGATAAGAGAAGAAAAGAAACGGAAGGAGGAAGAAAGGAAGAAGAAAGAGGTAAATATTCAAAAGTGCCTTTTAGACAGCTCATGCTTCTAGAAGGAGCTTGCTGAGGTTTTGACATCTTGGTACTGTGTGCCCAAGGTATCTGTCATGTGGAATGAGATCCTCAAACCCACGTCAGTCTAACTTCTAACTAAATCAAAATGCTTATTTCTAATCAAGAAAGTTGGGGTGAGGGAACTGCTTTTAAAACCAGTGCACTGTCAGATGACAACAATTTAGACAACATGATGTGTATGTGTGTGTAGAGAGAAAAATTGATTTGACACAATGCTTTTTCCTGGGCTCGCCTTCAATGGAAAGGGAGTGGAGAGCAGGGAAAGACAAAAAGAGGGCTTACATTTTTTTCAAGCCATTACAACCTAAATATGTATTTTTGTACTCTGAAGACTAGTTTGATTACTAGCTAAGGTAACAGATTTACAATTATTATTCTCCAGTAAAGTAAAACATAATTGCAATTGCATTTTCATCTTCTGGCATGGGTGCATCTTTCAGTTCTGTTAAAGTTTGATTGACATATTAGTTTATTTGTCCTTCACAATATGCATTATGTTTTTCATTAAGGGATTTGTACTTCTTTTTATTCAGTCACTTAGTGGAATGGAGGTGAGAATTGACAAGGAGGGGATATTAATTTTCATGCAAAGTCAGAGAAGCATTAAGTGATTATGTTTCCTTTCCTTCAAATGTCAACTCTTACCATAGTTTAAAGCACCTGTTATCCTTTACTAATAACTGGTTTCCTTTTAAACTGACACTTTATATTGTACATGAATTCCATGGAATTAGTGTGGAAATGTGATGTGATCCAAGAAATCGGCATTCCATTTTTTTGGCTGTCTTTTAATCTTTTTTTCATCTGAGCTGTTTTTGTGCAATTACCAGACACCCCTGCTCCCGCCAGTGAGGCTCCTGTAGTCACCAGGGGAGTCCTCTGTAGGCAGAACTTTAAATGTTAATGTTTTCAGTGTTCATTACTGGCCTGTTAAAGAATTAGAGGGAAGGAAGCCAAGCTAGTGGCTCGAAGAAGCTTTTAAGGTCTTTCCTTTGTCCACTGCCTCTGATTTTATGCCTTGTGGAGATCTCGTGGTGGTTAGAAGAATCCATTGGCCTCAGAAGTCAGCTCCAGCTCCAGAAACCTGACTATACAAATTAGGTCATGGTGCCTATCAGCAGTGGGGTGCACTGGTATTTCTGGCAGTCTCCAGGAGTGAAGTCTAATATTCACTTAGGTGCTTAGCCATGTAAACTGGTGCAGAACAGTTGTCTACAACCCTACGTACTGTGAAATACTTCAGGTTAGCACATAGGAAGAGCTGAGCATGGGAATAGGCCAATTTGTAGTTGTCAGTAAAAGCAATGTTCTTCCTCATAGTGGCCATGTCCTAACTGGAGAACATGGGGGTGCTTCTGAACATCAAGGTTTTCTGTTGTATCTGCACTATCAACACCAGGCTGAGACACCATGTGAGATTCCTGTGCACTCCTCCACACTCTGGTTTTAGGAGAAAGGAAAACTTCTCTGTCTAGAGGTTACATAAGAGCAGCCAGTTTAGAAGCAGTCTTAGGATGCAAAGGATAGAGGCAGAAGCTGCTGTACATTCTCTGTAAAAACTGTGCTGAGATTGCTGTATTTAAGACATGATGAAATGATTGGCATGGCCACTTACATTTTATTTTTGTTACATTGCTGGGTACTGCACTACACTACAAAAGTGGGACATGGGCTCAGTTCCCTCACCTGCCTGGGAGATGGGATGCAAGCCTGCTTCCTTCAAGGGAGCACTCTAACCACTACATGGGGCATCAGTGTTGTCCTTTCACCTTCCTAAATTAGGGGATGATGAGACAAATGTAAAGGATTCTGGCTAACACAGATGGTCCTCTTCCTGTTTATAGGTCCCAGTGAACCAGAGGGGAAGGAAGCTAATGTGTGGAAGCTCTAAGTAGATATAGACAACTAAGAAAAGAGGGGGGTTTTGTCCATTGGTTTTGGCTGTTAATGCTGAGGACTGCCAAAAACCTGGTTTAGACACATTAATCCTTTCCTTTCAATCATAGAGTCACAGAATGGTTAGGGCTGGGAGAGACCGTAAAGATCATCCATTTCCAATCCCTCCACCATTGGCTGGTCAAGGCCCCATTCACCCTGGCTTTGAACACTGCCAGGGAGGGGGCAGCCACAGCTTTCCTGGGCAACCTGTGCCAGGGCCTTTTTTTTTTTGCTCCTGTTAGGTGTTGATGTTTATTAGAAAGTATTTTTATTGCCAACAAGTGATTGGGACCAAATGAAGGCCTTTAGGCTGCATCACTCAAGTCCAATGGAATTTTATTTTGTGATTTCCTTCATTAAGTAGGAAGGGCCATTTTTATTCAGGATAATGATACCTGTTTCTCTATGGAGCGCTCATAAAGAAGCTGAATAAGCTGCATCTGATGAGTGAGAGGCAGAAGATGTCCATCAGTGTACTGTATACCATCTGTGTACTGTAAAAATACTTTGAAATATATTTGCAAGGATGAGTTTTCCCATGCTTTCATAGAAAAGTATTGTTACTGATATACAGAGTATAAATTATCTCAGTTATAAATTATCTGGATGTATCAGTGCGTTTCAAAGTGCACCTAAGCAGTGGTACATACAAATATTTTCCACACACTTAATTGCTAGAGCTGATTATATGTGGATGAAACTGGTTTGTTTTGTTTTAACTCAGGCTGATCTACAGCAGAAAAAGGAGCCAGCTCAGGAAGATTCTGACCTAGACCGCAAAAGAAGAGAGACAGAAGCTTTGTTACAGAGCATTGGTATCTCCCCTGAACCACCTCTAGGTATTTAAGAGAAGCACACTGTAAAGCATTCAGCTCTGCCATAGTGAATGCGTCCGTCCTATTAAAGCATGCTTGGCTTTTTTGATTTTTTGGCTGTATTAGTGAAGTGAACTCTTCTGTTTGAATGCCTGCCACACCATTCACATATACCAGCTCATGGCATTTTGAGTACTTGTCATTGCCAGAAGCATCTGTTTCATTTCTTCAGGAAATTTTTTTAAACGTAACATGGTTTGGTTTTGCATACCAGCAGTGATTTCTTTTCTGATGGCCTGTGCCAATCTCACATCTGATGGCCCACAAAACAGTAGTATAAATGCTGTACTTCATTAGCCCCAAGTTTTGTTTCAAAAATTCAGATTAAACATTCCTATGGTAGGAGGAGCATAGTTGTGTGGGAGCTCCCATTTATTTTCTTTTAAAATCAAGAGCAACTAGAGAGGGAAAAGAGAGAAGAAACTAGAGAAGACACATCACATCTAGCAGAAAGCTTATAATCACTATCGTAGAATTTAGATCTGGCTTCATGTGCACAATCTCTTTTTTGATTTTGATGTTTCAGTTCTGGACTCTGAAGTCCACAGCTTAAAAATACATGTGGCAAAGTTTATAGTGTCTGAATTTTGGTTATCTTGATTAAGTTCTGTCTCAGTTATTGGGTGGCCTTAAAGTAAGAAATTAATTCCCTTCCTTTCCCTTCCCTTGAGTCCAGAATCACTGGCATTATTTTAGCTGAAATACTGTCTCCTCTGGAGGTTCCAAGCCTTGCCATTAAATTTGTTGGGGCTGAACCTAGGACTTTAGCCCTAGATATTCTTGCCTGTAGTGTTTAGGAAAAACTCCAAATTTGACAAAATACCGAAACCTTGATTTAGGAAAGCACCTTGACAGATGCTTGGGTGCATATGTGAGTAGATTGTGACATTCTGAATTGGGATTTCAATTCACAACTTGCATCAGCCAATGTTAGTTCAGAGAATTTACTATTTTTACAGTTTATAATACAGTGACTGATGTTTTTAAATATCACTTTTGAGAAAATTGTCTGACAAGCAATGGTTAGGTTATTTATATGTATCATAAAATATGTTTTGTAAATTACATTGTGATATAAAATCAGAAAAGTTTTTTAAATAATCTAGCATTTAAAAACTAATCTTTATCTAAAAGTGAGGTCATATTTCCTTATCAAGTAAGCCCTTATGTTTCAAATTGAAAATTCTTAACTTAGATATTTTTGTTTGATATTATCAAAATAACATGAAAAGTCACATAAGAGACGATTTGGTTTAGTTAGATAGTAGTATTTTGCCCTCTTCCATTCTCTGTTTATACATTCACAATCAATATACTAAGGAAGCACTAATTCTGCCTTCACACACACATACAATACCCAGATCCCACGGTGAATGTAGAATACATAAACAGCCCCGACATATCTGTAACCTGCCAAAGGGCTATCAGGAAAATGAATTCCCTCTTCATGCTGCAGTCATTTCTGTGACAGTCTCTAGTGAGAATCCGCGTGAAATGTTTGACCACATGGAAAATCCAAATCTCTCGACAGGTCTGTCATTATACATTATAAAGCATAACAAAATAGTTTAAAGTTTTGCTCCGTTAAATCTATAAAGGGAAATGCACATGATTTAAACCAAATGGGCAACTTTGCTCTTGCATTAAACCCCTTTTTGTGTTTTATTCAGTGTGGCTGCTTTGAAGAATACTCGCGTTAAATCTTGTCTGGAGCCATCTCTGCATTTTAAATATTTTTCAGAAACCATTTTAAAAGAAATCAGGATATTTTTACTTTTGTTTTATTATTTCCTTGCTGAAGAGCTTTAACTCGAGGCTGACCTTGAGCTATGAACTTCCTTTCCTGTTTCAGGAAACAAAACTGCCTTTGCATGAAATGTGCTTTAAAAGCCCTGGCAAACCAAAGAGAAAATCATTTCTAGATCTTGGGCAAATAGCAGCTTAACCAAGGGAAAGTTTTCCTTGAGTGTTGAAATCATGTCCCACCCAAAGTGGAAATTTTATATGACCTAAATTACTTAAGAAAACAATATCGCTGAGCAAACTAATATGTATTCACACCACCTTTGGGAGATGATTTTAGCTTAGCTGGATTTCCTTATTTAGCTTTTCTTTTTTCTTTTTTTTTGGGTGTCATATTCACAATGCAGCCTTGGACCATATCTAAATGACACCGGCTTTTGATTTAAATTCAAAATTTGAAAAGTATGCTTGTTCTATTGCCTTCTTGACTTTACCAGAAGAGTTCACTTAGTTTTTTGGCAAGAAAGCCCCTGATATTTCTTCATACTTTTAAAATCTCCTGCAAGTCAGCTTTAAGCTACACCTGAGAAAACGAGTGCTGTTTTATTTCCACAGATATTTCCTCCATTGGTTAGCTGTAGATTCCTGTTGGGCTTTCAGTCCTGTCTAAATTCATGTCAGCTTTAACACTTCCAAAAGACTTAAAATTCACTTGACTCTCTTCCTTTTCTTTTTCTTTCCTTCCTTATTTGCTTTCACCATTTCAAATTCTCCTACTCATTTATCCACTATCATTTTGGTCCATTGGTTTTGATTTGTCTGACACTGCTCTTCATCAGTGCAGTCGCTGCATGTGTTAACATGGGATACCTGTTATTTTCATTATTTAGTCCCAACCCCTATGTCTCCCTCTTCGAAATCAGTGAGCACACCCAGTGACGCAGGCAGCCAGGACTCGGGAGATCTGGGACCCATAGGAAGGTAAGACGCAGAGTCGATAGCATTAATAAATGTGAGTTTTTTCACTTTGCTCTCACTTTGCCTTTTTTACCTTTGCTTCTTTAAATGCAAACGTGCAGTATCTAATGTGTACTTTTGTTTCTGCATTTTCCACCGTGTGTCACCATCCACAACGACTGGTGTCAGACAGGAGGTAAATAAATGCATGCGGCAAGCAGATATTAAGCTATGACTCCCAAACCTCACAATGGAAGCAGGAGCTGAGTTTGCACTTCTGAAATAGCCCATAATAAGCTGTGAATTCTGGGCGGATATACACTAAAACCCAGTGGTAGAACCTGTTACTCATGTGAGTTATCTTTGCTCATGTACCCAGTCCCCTTTGAAGCCCCCTGAGGTGTAATGCCAGGCAGCCTCGGGATCTCGTGGGGCTGTTCATCGCGGTGTGTGTCGCTGACAGGAAGAATCAGCCTGAAATACCCCGGGGACACAATGGGAGCTGTGGATATTGGAGAGTTTTATCCAGAATGGGATGGAAACAGCTCTCTTCTTTTCTGGAAACTGGGGGTGGTGTGTGTGTGTGTAGGGGATGGGCAGAAGAGCAACCTTCTTGTCTTTGTATGGCTGAAATAGGAAACAAAGTGGCAATCCCAAAATAATTCCTGCTCTGGAGTAGAGAGGAAAGGGGGATGCTGCTGGTAGGGGAACATATGTTTGAGTAAGAAGAAGGTTCAATCAACTATACTGTGTATTTTGAGAATTGTTAAACACAAGTCCTAATAGCTCTTTTTTTATCAAACTAATTCATCATAATGCTGAGCTGTCAGCACATCCCAATCTGCAAGCCAAGGTTCTGTTAATGACTTGGAAACAGTGATTGCTCTTTGTAGCTAACAGTTGCCAGGAGTAGACACCATAGCTCTACAGGCATCAACGCTGTCACTGATTTCATGGCACACCAGACTTCTGTTTAGGAAAATCACGTTTCTCTAAGATGAAATTATATTATTCCTCTTCAGCCAGACACAGACACAATCCATCAAGATGTGGAGGTTGCAGTCACTGCTGAAGTCTCAGCCTTTCTCCCAGGTGTCCGCTCTAGAAGAAATGAAGGTTGTTAAGTAGGAAAGACCCAGCTTTGAATAACACCGAAAACAGTGGAATGCTGCATTCATCAATAAGTTCTTGAGCAAAAAGTACTTCGAGCAGAATGAACATGGTTTTTAAACAAAGCATAGCTTGCTGTTCGTGATAAAGTTATTTCCCACGGTTCTCCATACAACTATGATAGTGTTAGCTGGAGACATCTAAATTCCTAGTTTTCTTCTGAACCTTAACGGTGTCACATGTTGGTGTCAGGATAGTGAAATGCCCAGGGAAAAATTTGTTTTACTCTGATTTATGTTAGCTCTTCAGATCTCTGTCAGCAACAAGCACCAAAAGCACATGACCATGTGCTCTTACAGAGGAGAGAGGAGACTGCTCTCCTCCTCCAAGCTTATGACATACTGCATTGGTGACTTTCATTTGGGATCCATTTTCTGGCTTCTTGTGGCCATGCTAAGAATTGAGTGGGAATCCCCAGACCTTGTCTGTAGTCCACCAGTTTGCTTGCCATCCTCTGGCATTGAAAGGGCTGGAGCGATTGATTTGTGGTAATGGCCGTTCGATAATGTCTGGTCCAGGCCTCGGGGAATCTCAGTAACCTGTGGATAGTGCCAAGTGTCACTGGGTGCAGGTAGATGTGCTCATTGTGTAGTTATATAAATGTGCACACTCAAGCATGATGGAGCAGTCAAACCTGGAGAGCGAAATGTTGGTAGACCTGTCATCACAACAGGTAAAAAACATGAAATGACCTCCACTGTTTCTCTCTGAGAAATGCCCAGACCATGTTTCTGACTTATTTTGACTACTCTGTGTATTAATGCCTATTTCTATGAGCAAGGTTGCTCTGCTTCATTTTAATGTATTCTTCCACTTTGCTCGCTCTGGCAGAGAGCACTTTTGCTAGAGCCCCTCTCACACCATCGTTCCTGCAGCATCTTCATCCTTTTCCCATTCGGATGCAAATTTGCTGTGTTACAGTAGATTGAGCACAGGCATTAGAGGAGAGCAGATTAGTGCCAAAGCTGCTAATGCCCCAGTCTTTGAGATCATGCTGCTAACACTGCTGCAGAAATACTGAGCTCGCACGGGCTGGCAAAAATCCTGGACGCAGTCTGATTGCTTACTGCTGAAGTTCTCTCCAGAGAAAGATACAGATATTTAAAAAAAAAAAAAAAGCAAAAGCTGTGAAGTCATAGATTTTGCATCACTACAAGAGAGAGTCCCCGTTGAAAGCCTTGAAGAAAGCAAGAGATCTTGATTCATTCCCATTTGAGGCAACTGCTTCTGGGGCACAACTAGGTTGGGTTCTTACTTCTGTGAGTTGTTGACACTTGTGGTAGTTGTCAGACTTAATTTGTGGGTCCCAGTACCACCACATATATCTGAGGTATGTTTTGAAGTCCCAGTTACCTGGGACTTCTTGCAGAAGCCAAGTTTTTGCCACCCACTTTTCGTGAAGAACAATTGATAAATTGGAGAATTTGGTCACTGTTAAGTACTTGTTATCCTGGAATCACAGGTCTCATTCAGTGTTACTGTGCAGGATGAAAACTAACTGGTAACTTCCTCACCAAGTGAAATAGGGGAGTAAATAAGGAGCAGAAGGGCTCCAGCAGGCAAAGCAAGTTGTTTGGAATTGGAGTTGGGCAAATACAAAACTAGAAAGGCTTTGTAAAATATTAATGATGAGAATAAATTAATAGCTAATAAATTTATCAAAGACTCTATTGGATCTTCTGTCACTGGACATTGCTCATTCAGGATAATGCTCCTACCAAACAGGCAGATAATTGGTCAAACAAAAATTCATTCAGAGAAGTACAGCTTTATTTGTGGCACAGGAAGAAAAGCTGCACGGTCACAGTGGTCCCTTCTGCCATGTACGATCTGTAGACTAGTGTGCTGCTACCCTGCAGGACCATTGTCCATTATCTCCAGCACAATAGTGAGGGAGCAAAGCTTCCTTTTCCCTGATGCCATTAACCTTATTTGGAGGAGGTGCGGAGCAGACTATGTAATAGCACAAAATTACAGACCCACTTCTGTCTTGCACGACCCAGATTTCTATGGGGTTTCTTACTCCTTGACCTTTAGTATCACGTTGCTATATGTCATAGTCTTTTCACTAGGGATAGCACTAGGTTTCAGGAGCGTTCCAGATTCCCCCTGAGCCATGAAAGAGTAGATGTTAAATAAATTACAGTGCTAGAATGTACTGACAATTTTCTTTGAATGCTTTCAGTTGGGAAGGAGAGACAGATTTGTTTTGTTTTAGGGTTTTTTGCTGGTTTTGCGGGTTAGTTCTGGCTAGGCAGAGGTGTGTTATACGTTGATTCTGAAAGATTTTACTGTAAATGGGAGAGTAAGAAAGAGGATTGGTATGTGCTGCTCTTAGTTACCAGGCTGCTCTGTACCGAGCATTAAGAGTGCTGTTGTTATGCAGCGAGCAGTTTGCCTGACTCTGCATTGCTTTGCACACCCCACTTTTCTGATTGCTGTGTTGCTTTTGCTGCACGGATAGGACAGGAGAATTGCATCACAGCCTGAACAGATACCTGTCTCTGGATAAGATGGGTTGCTGGTTCATGGAGCTTTCTGTAATGATGTATTCAAACATGACTCACTTTCCACAAGACAATATTGCAGGACCCCATGAAGATTCACCTTGGAAAAGAGTATGCTTGGCTCTTTCAGGGTAAGTATTTTGTTTGCTTAGTATTTTGTAAGCATTCTTTTGATGCCCAGTGTCCTGTTGTAGATGGTCAGCTTGTAGAGACATGCGTAACTCAAACATAGATTTTGGCTACCAAGATTTGAGTAAATGTTGGGAGGAGAGCGGCTGAGGTGAAAGCACTTGCCAAGGGCTTCTGTGCTGTAAAGTAGTTTGAAACATAAATTTGCCTCTTTGAGGCTATTAATATAACACTTCATGATAACTATATTCATCTCAGCCTTTCCTGGCAGAGACTCTGAATTTTTGCTACCTTAGTGTGCCGGAGAGGATGCTACCTGTTATAGCACAACTGTCCCAAAACAGCACCCATGTAGAGGCATGTTTTACTACTCAGCATACCTTAGACTTTCCTAAATCTCATCACAGCACTCACAGCCATGAACTGCATGTTCGTGTCATATGGGAGAGCACCCAAAGACAGACTTCGTGCAGTGCTTCAGAGCCAGGCAGTGCAATAGGAGGTCTTGTGGGCTGAGCCAACTCTCTGCAAGAGCCTCAGTGCCCTGTCACAGGTAGAGCCCAGCACTAGGGTTGGTCTGTGCTTTGCATACTGGCTCAATGTAAGATAAACAGAAATGTATCTGCTGGAAGTATGTGCTCTTGTGGCTAGGCAGCTTTCATGCGCTAATACCATCTTCCATTGGTAGGTATTCTTGTATTATTTGCAGGGTGTCCATTTGTCCACCCTGGCACATTGCACTCTTGGAGGAGTCACATTTGTGGACCAAGGTGTGATTTATCTGTGTGGCCCATTTTTTGGTGTGCATTTTGTCCAGGAACATGAGAATCCCATTAGGCTGTATAAGGTTTCCCACCTTCCATCTGCTCAGTAAACCACACCAGGCTCAGCTGTCGTGGGTGTGTAAAGGTTAATGGTGGCTCTTCTTTCTGCAACAGCTTCTTCTGTGCTGCTCTACTTTTTAACTTGCATATATTGATGCCCATATATTTCGATGTCTGATTATTTTGTGGGGTCCTGTAAAGGCAAAGATGATAGGAAGCATTCTTCATCTGCTGGTAGCTTCTTTAATAGAATGGTTACTTCAGTGAGGAGTTTTATCTGCTGTAAAATCATACGAGGTGGATTATTTTATACTACTTCTCTCACAGTCCATTGTTTTAGATGATTTTCTCTGTCTACAGCTACTCGCTCTATAATTATTGTCATTACTTGGATTAGAGCACTACATAATACTTATCTTAAATGCTTCTTACCTGAATTATATTGCTGATTCATTGATATTGCACTTTTTGAGATGTGTTTGATGCACTGAAATCGGTTCTCTTCCTTCAGCGTGTGACACTTACTTGCAGTAAAGCAGGGTTGGTCTTTATTTAGATGAAGCTGTAAATATTTAATGAAAGTTCCAGTGAGAGTGAGTTTGAGCATAGCATTAGATAGCAAAGAGAAAAATAAAGGGAAATCAGATTTCTTAATGAGGTTTTGTGGCTGTAATATGTCATTTTTGTAGCAGAAATACACCATAGAAATTAGACCACTCTGGAATCCTGATAGCCTCATCATCCCTACAGCTTTTTATTTCCAGATAAAATATAGTACATGAGCAAACCTAGAAATAGAGCAGCTGTCTGTAATGCTGGAACTTTTCTGAGAAGCAATATCACCTTTGGCTAAGGCTGTTGGCATAGATTTTTGTCCACTGCGTCAGTCCATCTTGCACTTACTGTGACCTCTTGACTGTGTTCCAACTTGTACACAGAAAACGCAGTAGCAGCTGTCACATTATGTTAGATGTCCTTGGTGGTAGAGTCAAGAGCACATCTTTTTCTATCTCCTTTGAAGTTTCCTGACACTATTAGTCTGCATTCATGTATGTTTTCATCGGGTGTGTTTCTGAATTGTTTCATTCTACCATGGCCATGTTGAGCCATGTATATGAAAGAACATATAAAAGTATAAAAAGAAACACATTCAGATATGTTTTCTTTCACTGTGTTGATGTCCACCCTCAATTTGTATTGGCCTAATGTACAGTCCTTTTTCCCTGCAGCACATTATTTACTTGATTTTGTACAGTTTTTAGGTGTTCTACTTTGTAATGCTATACCTAAACGCCCACGAGACTTATGTTAATCCTGCATGGCTTCATGTCTTAATCTCAAACACAAACATTTCTTGTTTCCCAGATAGACAATCAAAGGGAAGAGCATCTGGGCACTGAGTGAGTCAAAACGTGTCATTATTGTATTTACCATTTTACTGTTTTGTATTTAAACTTACTTGCTGTCAGTCAAGTAAAAAACTGGTATCTCTCATTAAGAAGTATGTTCTTGGCACATAATATTTAAAATCAGAAAGATTGTTTCCTCTCTCTTGAGTGTATCTAAATGTCACCAAAGTCTTTACCTTCTGTGCTTCTTAGACTTTCTTCCTGAAAAATCAGACTTGGCAACTCAGCTTTTGTTTTCACTGTTTTATTTTTAAACAGCTCCTTACCTAGAACAGTCATATAACACATTGATGAGCTGAGGAAAGGATATTAGAATGCCATTCTCCCTTTTAAATGTCTGCTTCACTGTTTAATTAGACAGATAAAGAGAGCAAAGGAATAAGGTGGATCCTGGTCTGTATTTCATTTAGATGGGCAGGTTGGATCATTGTAGTAGATTGCCTTTTGCAGCCCATGCAATGTATTTCCTATCTTCTCCTTAGCTACAGTAAACATCTCTTGGAGACATTAACAAAGCCATGTTTCTGTAAGATCTGCTACAGCCACTGCTAACATAATTGTATCGCCTAGGGCTTAGCTACTTTATCATTAAGTGAATGCATTTGACAGGTTGTGTGCAATGATGCTGTTTCATTTCAGCTTTGCATTACCAGCATTTCATTGTGTTACTGCACTCACAAATGATAGGGATCCTTCTTCAAATGCGACCGGTACAGGTGGGCCTCTGTTGTGTTGCCTCAGGAGCAGCGTCTGTAACTGCTAATAGTGGCAGATTTTTTTTTTTTTTTGTAATGTTGTTTTTTTAAGATCACTTTATACATACAAAATGGCTTTTAAATGGCTGTGTTAGTGACATACATATTTCATAAATGGGCTGAGCCAAAGGGGAACACAGAATAATATAAAGACTCTAAAGGAGCTACAGAAAAGACCGAGGGAACGTGATTATATGATAACCTTTGCTTGAATGGCGTTTTATTCAGTGAAAGAAGGGTTGTAACCCTAAGGACAGTTGGGCAGTGCAGACATGAGTCTTTCACAGTGGAACGTCAGGAGAAGTGTTTGCTGGGTGGCTAGGGGTAGATGGGATAACATGTGGGATGCTGGCGTTGCCACTGTGTTTTGGTGGTCAGATTTTGGTATGTGATGGCTGTGATTACATGGGAAGGCAGAAATACACAACCCAGCTGTTACATTTTTCTTCCCCATGTAATTTACCATGACACCATCATTGGGTTCTCTTGGCACATGTGTTGTATCTTAGAGGTTCCAACAGTGTTGGAGGCCATGTTGTGCCTTAAGCCTCCTTGACCTGAATCATGCTGGCATCTGTGAAGGAGTGATGACAGTGTTGTCTTCCTCCCCTCACCCGAGGGGACCCTGACTGCCTCAGCTATCTTTGCTTTTTAAAGCAATGCTGCAAATCTCTCATGCTTTCCACCCCCAGCCCATTTACAGGACAGTATCAGGGCTGGACAGCCCTCATTCCATGGAGCGTGGGCTCCTCAGTATGAGCAGCTGTGTTGAGCTGCTTGTGTACATCATGGCTTGCCCTGCGCAGGCCAGTGTCCAAGGCTGGAGGAAGACAGCTTTCTTACAGTCTTTTCCCTCCTTTTGTGCGTGCAGAGGAAGAACCATAATCCTTCTCCTTTACATTGAAAGCATACTTAGCCCTAGCTAGCTGAAGTGTCTCTCTGCGAATTAAATTTATTAATTTTTTTAGCCTATAAACATAAGCAGACACCTTAGGGACTGATATTTGGCACTTGCTCTCAAGTGTCTGTATATATGACCTAGAAAGTAGGGAGTGTTTTTCAGTGCGTGCCAATTACCAAGTCAGAATGGTCCGTATTAATTAGAATCATCTGCAATCCTTTTAGTATGTGAGCCTGTGGCATCATTAAGGATTTTCATGCTTTCATTCCTGAAGGATAGAGTTCAGTCCTCCAGATCTTTGATTTTTTTTCTCATTAGCAGGCATCTCCATGCTATAAATTAAAGGAGAAGGAAAGATTGCCATTCCCAGGGTGCTTCATAAAATGCCTTAGAAACCTGAGCCCCAGCTGCATCCAGAAGAAAATCATATTAATGTCTAAAGCCCCACATAACCATTTAGGTTATCAGCCCAGCTGTAGTTACTTCTCTGTAGTTATTTCCAGGCATATCATGCATATATTTAGTCAGACAATCAGATGATTTTAGGGACTAAAACATTAATCTTCTTAGAACAAAACAACTTACTTGCTAAGGCCAGCTCGGCTTAAATTCTTGCACAGAATTTCATCTTGATTTAATTAAATTGTGTGAGATCACCTCCTATGTTAAACTGTTTAAGGTAGTTAAACCGGTACAGTTTGTGCACACAGATCTTTTCTCCTTTGCTAACATATTGAAAAGCCTCTCAGAAAATCCATTCACAAAGTAAGTTTTAATCTGAACAAATAAAAAGAGATTTTGAGTAGCTATTTCTTTAGGAATCTTCTTCAAATCCAGAAGATGTGACTTACTGCTACTGGAAAAATATTGGTAAATCCCCAGATCAATTTTTTTTTCTTTCAAGGATTTTTGGACCAGTCTAAACAACCCATACTGCAACATTAAGATTTTCCATTTCAAACTGATTTTGATTCAGAAATTATAGTAGTATTTATTTACTTTCAGAATTCAAAGTTAGAATAAAATTTCTGAGCTGATCTATTAAAAGGCAGATAATTGGATCAATTTTGACACTGACTGTTCATGTTAGAAACTTCAACACTTTGATAACTCTCATAACATGAGCTGTTGCTTCAGGCAAACATCTCATCCCCATCTGGAATGATATTGCTATTTCTCTTCATACACACAGGTATGTGTATTACCACAAAGTAAATTGTGTAAAGGAAGAAAACCACCTACTTTTCTTCCAGCTGGATTTTAGCAAAAATGAAAGTTTGTTGAATTTTTTCACCTTTTTCTTCAGCTGAATAATATCAGACCTAAAAATTGTAGGTTCCAGCCTTCTGTTACCTCTTTGACTCTTCTGGAAGATTATGGGTTGGCCTTCAAAGATTTGATTAATACATATAACTTTGTCTTTTATGTGACTGTATCCAAAGCCCCTTGAAGTTTATGAGAAAATTTCCCTTACTCACCAACTCTTGGACTCTGGATCAAAGTGTCCAGCTATGAGTACTGCCATTCCCTTAGAGCAGGCACAGGAGCTGGTGACAGGTAAAACTTCTCTGTCCAAGTTCTTTCTTTGCATTTGTGATGATTTGAGTTCTATTTTGTCATGGAAACTTACTCTTGGTATAAAACCCACGATTAAAGTACGGTTTTAGAAAAGAATTCTCTGGGTTTACTACAAGAACAAAACAACTTGTGCTTTTGCCCCCCTGAACATGTGTTTTATTAATGCACTGTTAAAATGACTGTTTGTGCTGTCCAGCACTTACAGTAAATCTGTGTCAGTTCATAGGCTTGACAGAAGCTTCTAACTCTTTGACCCTCTGTCCTCACAGATCCAGCCTGCTTCCCACAGTGACCCTCCTGTTAAACCAGCATAAATTTGCCAACTAAGATTTCTGCAGCTAGAGCATATAAATTGTGAGAATGACAAGGTCTGTTACACGTCCAGGAGACTATATTCTGTCATGTAGCCCTGAATCAAAGGACAGGCTTTTAATATCTCAAGTAAGTTCAGCAGATTGGATGACTTTACCTGCTGATTTAATTAGTGGAATTCTGTGAAATGGGAATCAACAATGTGTTAGTCCTGTGATATGTCCTCACAGTTAAAGACACAACGGAATTGTTCATTCTGATTTAAAAGGATTTTGAAAAGCATTAAGTACATTGAGCAGCATAGTCTTGATTGTGAAAGAATTTTGAAATATAAATGTTTTAAATATTACTTGTTCATGATTTTAAAATAAATATACCTTATTAAAAAAAAAAAGAGTATTTTAAACTCGTGCCCTTCTGAGAAGGGCTGTTATGGTTGCTAGGCAGCTGAAAGATAGAGCTCTGCTCTCAGGGAGGTCATAGTTGCTCTTTTTATTGGGGAAGACTGGAAGTCAGAGGTGTCAGCCTGCTTGGAAGTGCAAATGCAAACTTAAGTCTCTGGCTGTTCTCCAGCGGTGGTGCCAAAATCCCTGCTCACTGAATGCTTAATGGTATTTCATTTTACGATGAGCAGCCCAGCTCTGAACACAAGAACCTGCAGTGAAGTCGGAGGACACTGCTCTATGAGCATAAGTGAGCGCCTTGTTGTGAGGCGCAAATCCTCGCTCACTGCCAATAGCCATCTTGCTTATAATGTTCTTCAGAAAACAAGAAGCACAAGGAAGGTATTTTTCTTTTTGCCAATCCTTTCAGAGTGGAACAGATCTGCAAAGCAGAGCACAGATGGCAGCAGAATAGTGGCTTAAATGCAAAGTGTCTGTTGAGGCAAGTGGTACTTTTCCAACAGCAGCTTTGATTCTTTTTCTTGATGTATTTTGTTTTGGAGATGCACTCTAAATGTACAACAAATATCAGAAAGTGAAAATTATAGTGGAGAAAATTAAAATTATAAAAATCTAGAATGAAAGGAATAAGCCAAACCAGCTTAACTATACACATATATATGTGTATAGTTACGCTGGTTTAACATTTGTAGTAATTTCTCACCAACAGTTTCCTAGCTCACATTTTCTAATTAATGAACAGTAAAACAAAAGCTTTGGAGAAACTGGCACAACTGAGTGAGTAGGACTACTTAAAATTTTATAGCTAAGTAATTATGCAGCCTGAAATTCATTCTGGCAATGTTTGGACCAGGAAGTCGAGATATGTGAATAGTGATAAGGACGATTAAGGGCCTGGAGCATCTCACCTATGAGGAAAGGCTGAGTGAGCTGGGGCTGTTCAGCCTTGAGAAGAGAAGACTGAGAGGGGATCTCATCAATGTTTATAAATATCTGAAGTGTGGGAGGCAAAAGGAGATGGCCAACCTCTTCTCAGTGGCCTGTGGGGACTGGACAAGGGGTAGTGGTCACAAGTTGGACCACAGGAGGTTCCGCAAAGATGTGTGAAAAAACTTCATGGTAAGGATGACGGAGCACTGGAACAGGCTGTCCAGAGGGTTCTCTGGAGACATTCAAGACCCACCTGGACACCTACCTGTGTGACCTCCTCTAGGGAACCTGCTTTGGCAGGGGGGTTGGACTCAATGATCTCTTGAGGTCCCTTCCAACCCCTACAATTCTGTGATTCTGTGATATCACATACTGAACTTGCAAATAATACTGAATTGTTACTTGGTGAAAATATTTGCTATTGCATTAAAAAGCATTTAAAAACATCTTGAGATTTGTACGCTAATAGCGTTTTTAAAATAGGTCTCATACCTTACAGTTGTTGCAGCCAGTGTTTTTAAGAGTACATAAGTTGGATGGAAGTTGTTTTTTAGTATATCACCCATGTGCAGGTGCACAGTTCTTAACATAAGCAGTTTCTAATCTTTTGGTAACTGTAATCCAGCCCTGCTTTGAAAGAAGGGGAGTGCAGAATCACACAGCCTGGAGTAGCTGAGGTAGGAATGCCCCTCTGGAGATCATCTATTTGCGCTCCTTGCTCTGGTCAGGACTGCCTACAGCAGGGTGCTCAGTGTGCATCCAGTTGGGTTTTGAGTCTCTGGAAGGATGGAGACTCCACAGACTCCCTGGCTAGCTTGTTCCAGTGTTGAATTTAATATCATTAT
This sequence comes from Heliornis fulica, assembly GCA_013399135.1. Taxonomy (NCBI): domain Eukaryota; kingdom Metazoa; phylum Chordata; class Aves; order Gruiformes; family Heliornithidae; genus Heliornis; species Heliornis fulica. The sequence continues at coordinate 492,737 of VXBZ01010300.1, read as the reverse complement.
ATGCTGGTGATTTAATAAGTATTGGCACTGAAACTTTGTGGGTTTCATTTACTATCACTGAGACCAGACACCAAAGGTGCTTAAATCAGCTGAGAAGTTCTCATGGATTCCATACGGTTTTAGATGACAGACTCCATGCTTCATTAATGCATTCCAAGGTTGGAAACTTCCCAAAAGAGTTNAACATCTTAACCATTGTAACCAATAGTGTAATGACGAGTAGGCATAATTATCAGCAATGCTGTATAAGGATCAGAGTTGTGTGAATAAAGTGAACAACAATATTTTATCAATCATACTGATTGCCTGCATTCGTTCCCTCGCTGAATTCCCCCACATTTTTTAATCTACATAATTGACATTATACAATCAGAATAAAACCTTCTGGAATTCAGGTTCCATGGAGCACTGTAACAGATGGCAGAGTGCGTGGTTTTCCATGGTAATAATAATACTACAGAAAAAGGAATGATTCTGATCAAATTCCTTTCACCTCCCACCTTAAATTTTGCGATGGGCTCTGTCCTCTTAAAACCATGCTCTAAATATCTCCCTAATGCCTGGGGCATGAATTCTGAATAGAAAAAATGTAGCAAGTTGCTTCTCCGTCCAATCCTTTAGTAAATGCCTGACATCTCGGTCTCTTCCTCCTGTTGGTTTCTTTCTGCAGGTTATTCCCCTACTGACTGGAGAAAAAGAAGATGCGTTATATCAAAATTACCTGATTTTTTTTTTCAGTGGTAAAAGCTGAAACAGTACCAGCTTTAATGCTGTCCTAAATAAGAGAGAAAAAATAGATTGTTGAGTTCATAATACAGAGCACACAGATTGTACTAAAATATGCCTGTCTAAGGAAAAGTGTGAAAGCAGATCAGTTTAAAGAGAGGTGATAACACTGGTACCTTGTCCACTTAGTGCAAGACCTAAAAGCCTTCACTCCTTTCATTCTGCTTTGGAACAATCTGTTGTTTGGCAATAGTTACAGCATTTTATCCTGCAGTCAGCCAAGAGCAGCCTTTGTGCACCAAACGTGTAAAAGTAAGATTGATAGCAGGGCTATTGTTTGTCGCTGTGTGGGAGACTTAAAGCAGCTTTGAAAAAATGTAGAATGGTTCTGATTGAGATGCTGTCTGTGCTTTCTGGGTGGTGGGAATGGCCTGATGTGCCTTAGTTCTGATAATGGTGCTCATGCTCAATGAGTTTCCAGGGTTCCTTACCACACCATGTGCACTTGGAGGAGGAGGCTCAGCTCAGGTGTTTGCAGATTTATGAAAGGACTGGACCATGCAAGGGAGAACTACTCTTCCCTAATACTGAAGTCTCTTTTTCCTGTTAAGATGTTATGGTAAAATGTTTTCTAACTTTTTTACATAGACCTGTGACAAATTAATGCATTTAGAAGGACTTTCATCAACTTGAGCTCTCTGAAAGGGTCCAGAGTGGGAGCACCTTCACCCAAGTGCTCACATACTGGCCAAGCAGTTCTCCTGGGACATGTACTTGTCTTTGGGCTCTGTAATGTTATTGCTGCTGCCTCTGTCTTTGGGTGACTGGAAGGCCTAAAGGCAATCTCAGTTTTCTTTTATGAAGCAGAAAGAAAACAGAGGAGGGGCACTTAAGCCTTGTCTACATGAAGAAAATTCTGGATAAGGAACTAAAGCACTATGTTTGAAAAAGATTGGCACTGCTTTTTCACTGAGACCCAGTGCCATTCCCCAGTCCCCACTGAGAACTGTCCACTAGAGAACAGGCATAACTGTGATGCCCATCTGAATGTTCAAGGATTGACAAACACTATGTCTGTTCATTACAAATAGATTTGCTTTAATTTCCTAGTCTGGATGACAGCACAGAATATTCAACATCATCTTTGAGTTGCTTCAAAGAGTCTGTTTATTTCTTTTTCAATGTTATTGCCATGGAAACTGGTTAAACTGCAGGTCCAGATTATATCTTTCCTGTACCTTTTATTTTGATCTGCAGACATTATTCAGGTGCCAGGAAGAGGCCAAGGACAAAACAATATTGTTCTTGAAACACCTAGTCACGCCCTGTGATCTCCAGCCTCCAAAATGTGAGCGTAGCCACTTCGCTGCTGTGTCTCCTAGGGCAAGAGACTTGAAACCTGAAGATCTGCTACCTGCAGCCTTGTTTTTTGCGATGAAATTCCTCAGTCGAGCTCAAGAGGACAACACAACAGATTGCTTCCATATCTATTTTTTAAGCCTCTACAAGTAGTAACACATGATGTAGAGTGAGCAATTATAATTTGGAGCACAAATCTATGAAACATTTTGCAGTTGCACTCAAACTGTTGGAAACAGGGAGTCAGGGACAATCGCTGTTAGGAGTTCGTATCACTATCAAGAATGGTAAAGTCTCTGTGTCAGAGTCCATCCAGATAATGAAGTATTTAAAGGAAGAACATGTCTCCACCACATGTATGGTCTACCTATAACAAATAGTATCCCAAGCCATAGCTGTTGCTGTGCTCAGATTTGAGTTCGGTCTTGAGTGTGTTAGCTCTAGGTTTAGTTCAGGCATTCAGCTGAGTGCAAGGTAAACGTGCCCTCTCTTGTAACTTGGTCTGGGTTCTTAGAAGTGTAATGTAAGGGCTGAACCTCTTTAGGGACCTGTTGCAAGCTCTTCTTTTAAACAGATGGTAATGGAGTTCTTTATGATGCAACAGTCTTTATCCCATGGGAAAGTTTGTAGGTTTGAAAGTGGATGGAAGGGGGGCACTTTTAAGTGTTCAGAAAACCTGGATATGCGTGCGTAAGTAGCCCCCAGACAACCATAAGATTGCAAACTGGCATTTACATAGCAAGGCCTAAGATACGCTGCTGACCTTGGTGACATTACAGGAGTCATTTTCACACAGATAGCATTTTTAATGATCTATAATGCATTAGTCGTGGATGCCTTTGCCTTGCATCATGCATTCAGATCCTTACGTCCACTTTCCTTTCCACTGTACTTGACCTACAGTCAAGGTACAAGGGAAAAAATCTGGTCTTTACTGTGGTATTGTTTTCTCTCTCACCCTTTTGTAGCACAGTTTGTTTTTGGAGAAGTCTTTCTGTGATCACTGTAAAGACTTTTATGCCAAAACACATCACTATGGATCATGTGAGATTGAAGGGAGTAAGTGCCCTTTTTTTTTCATGGGATGGAACTTTCATGTCACAATTCCTCTTTTTGTATGCACAGGGTGTTGAGACTGATTCTTTTTCCATCTGGCAAAACAGAGTGCAGTACCTCCAACCTTGTCTGTCTCTCCAGAGGGTGAGGTAACATTGGTAATAGAATGGGTAAATTTGCTAAGTACAGGAGGTAGCATAATTATATGGCTTTAAGAGATCTGTTTCTGATCTCATTCACTAACTCATTAGTTTATGTGAGTGATTTAGAGGCAGAGGTGGCTATTGTTGCAGAAAGGCTTGTGTAAATTGAGCATGGCTGGTGGTATGAGATGTGGCTTCCCAAGGGCGGAAACATAAAGTGAAATCAAGAGGTGGGGATGAGTGGGCACTTTTGAAAATGTTGGCCTCAATATGTCAATTTTTGTGTTGCTAAATTGGGGGATTATAAGCATTTCATAGGAGTCTATAAAGGCTCTGTGAGTGTTCACAAAGTGTTTTAGAGATGGCAGGTTGCACTGCAGTCTTCAGACTACACCTCTAGAGTATTCATACGTTTGGTGACAGCCCCATATGAGTGCAGCCCATTAAGAGACTGTCATGGATCTTGTTTCCCCAGGTGTATCATTCCCCTTTTCCCTGGAAATTTTGTCAGGAGGAGAAGAAGATGACCATTTATTTCTCCCAGATGCCCCCAAAGTATGTCAGAGCTGGTGCCAGCGTACCATTGGTTGGCATATACCCTTTGTGATATTTGTGCCCAGAGCACTGTTATACAGGATGACTTACCATCAGCCTCAGGACTGTGCGAAGATTTAGCCTCCTCAGTGGAGTTCATGCAAGTGCTCAGTCTGCCTTACCATAAAAACATGACTACAATAAATTGTGCCTGCAGATCTTATGGATTATTGTGAATGCAGCAGCCATAGTTGAAGAATTAGACATCTTGCAGAAAAAGAAACCCAAAATGTTTCATTAATCAGCAGCAGAAAGGAAACCCAGCTTCTTCCCTTTGTTTATCAATAATGTGTAAGTTTAAAAAGTTGCCTGCCTGTCACAGTTTGACATACCAACCTTAGACTTGCCTTGACAAGGCTGTCCCTTGCACTTGGAGGTTCAATGTACTACGCAGAGCATGTAACTAATGAGATGGGATTTATTTTCATCCTTTCAGTTAATTCTGTGTGTTCTTTTTTCCCCTCCCCTCGTGCTGCACGGCTGGTTACCACCCTAGGACCTTGCAATGGGACACAGACCCCTCAGTGCTGCAGCTCCAGTCTGACTCTGAACTTGGGTATATGTCAGCTTTTTGTTATTTGTTTATCCTTTCTTAGCAAGACTTATGTTGAAAATGCTTCTCAGTTGAGCTAGTTTTATGTGGTTTTCATTTGCTTTGTTGACTTGAAAAGTCCATAAATTAAGTTTCCTTTTTTTAGTTTCATTAATAAGAAGCTTCAGCAAAGCCATCTTTGTGGAAAAAGCCAACTATTTAAAGAAGCTCCTGAAAAGATAAGCTGCTATTTCTGTTGCTTGAAGCACAACAGTAATAACTATTTCATTACAGATGAAATGTTATTATTGTGGCATTTTTATGTGCATGTACATTGGTCTTATTTGTACCTGTTGATTCAGAACTTTCTCTCTGAATCTCTTGCAAGGTACTTTTTTCCCTCCTTCCTGTCTGCTATAGTTATGCTGTTTCCACGTGCATTAACAATTTCCCCTTTTTCCTTAGGAGCTATATATGTACTTATAACTGTGCATTAAATAGGATCATAGTCCAAGAGTAATTGCCATCTTAATTGAGTTCAGGCCAGTCAAATATTTTATTATGTTTTTAAATTGTACTAGAGCTACAGTTAGCATTATCCACTTTGGGATGGAACTTCTCTACCCCAATTATAAAAATGAAAAATGTCATTTACATAATTTAGAAATGCCTACCTGCAGAGTTATTTAGGATAAACTGTTCCTCTAAAAGGGAGAGTCCCTCAAGTTCTTCAGAACTGGGTCACAGTCAAAACCAAATCTTTATGTTGAAGAAATTGCTTTACCTGCAAATTTACAGGCTTTCCTGTCTGAGCCTCCAGGCAAGCATTTTATGCTTTTACTAGTTTGTGTGAAATTAATTCACTAATCTATAAGAAAAACAACAACTTCTGTTTGACTACTGATAGACATTGCCCCCAGCTGCAGTCGGGGATGTTAGTGCTGTTTACCAGGGAAGATCAGGAGGAGTGGAAAGTATTCTGAGAGATTTCTAAACACATCCAGAACTCCTAGGAAAGTTTGTGATTTCTACCTGAGTATGTCTTCAAATACAGCTTCTACAACATTACCTGAACTACCAAATCACAGAAGTTTTTTCAGCTGTCTTAATTATCAGAAACATTTTAGAAAGGTCTCAGCTGTCCTTTCCCAGAAGTTTGGATTAACAGATGAGCATTCTGAGGAGCAGGGTTCCTCAAATGGCTGTACAAAGCAAGTTCCTTTATTTGACTTGGAAAAAGATAACCCTGTGTTTAGCTACAAGACTTCAATCTTTGACAAGTGGTCTGCAGAAACAGAAAAGCAGCACACCAAAGAGTAAATCCACAGGTATACTCTGTAATGGAAGCCCTCTTTCTTTTGAAAGAAATTGTCATCAAAACCAATGGTGAGTTGGAGAGAGGACCAAACTTCCCTCTGATGTCATAAGGCTAGATGAAAAAACGCAATACAAAAGAAATCCTGCAGTCAGCAATTATGTGACGCTCATAGCAAAACAATTCTGGCAGATACATCTTTCTCTGGTGCCTCCAGACTATTTTAATGCATGGACTTTGGTTACTGTCCTACTGACATCCCATAGACAGTTTTGAAAGGAGTACTTCAAAGCTTATCTGCTCTTTAAGATGAATAGTCAGCAAACTGAAAGCTATAATAATTATGACAAAAAATGGGGATAGGAAAGCAATGGACAGTTCCATGCTGCCCTAAAAAGAACTGGAGACTAGAACATTACAGTCATTACATTTGATAGAGTCCAGATACTGAAAGGAGGCTTCAGTTGTCCCAAGTGCTTGAGACCAAGGGCCGGGCCAACTTTTAGTTAGGCAAAAACCATTATAGGTTGCTTAACAGGGGTAAAATTAATTAAGAGGCCACATTCCAAGAGATGAGACCTCTCTGTCTTCACCAGTAATTTCCAGGGTGTAGGTGACACTAGACATTTTTACAGGTATCAGCAATTCCTAAAGTAGAAATGTTTTGGGTGGGGAAAAAAAAATAGACACATTCTGTGAGCAGTGTTCTGCAGTGTTGGTTAGCAGTCCACAAAGAGGCTAACCCAATTAGCAGTTAAATTCAGTTCTCCATTAGGATCAATATTCCCCATCCTCAGGCAATTGAGGAGATATGGAGTAACCTCATGTAAAACTCCTGTTAAATTACACGAGGTTCTAATTAGGCCCAGATTAGGCACATAATTACTTGGAGATTATACTTAACCAAGCCCACAGTCAAGAAACTCTTTCAATACAGAGGTCTTAAGAATCTCAGTAAATGGAACCAGGATCCTGGGGCAGCAAAGGACTGGTTACATAGGAAAGTCTACCTGACCAATTAGACAGCAGATGGCACATCTGGTGCTGAAGGAGGGGAAAAGCACATGAGATCTTCCTGGGGTGGAACGTATTTCTTAAAGCTCAAATTCACACAGCTCTGTTCAAGCAGCTATATAATATACACTAAAATGTATACACTGCTAGAATTTTTGTTAGTGGAAGAATATCACAAGCTGCAGTTTTCTGCTCCTGTTTAGGATTTCAGACAATTGTAGTTTTTGTTCACATTGGCAAAGTCACAGATAGCTGTAAGGAGGGAGATGTGTTAATTTTTCTTCTTTGAAAAGATAAAACAAGACTCCGAGCTGTAACAACTTTTTCTGCTCTAGTGATTTGTTACATGATAATGCTGATTCATACTGATTACCTGCTGCATCTAATTGCATTCAGCTTAACAACAACTCAGCTAGTAAGACAGACTGGAAAAATATCTAGCTGATGTAGCATGGACCATCTGAGGGTTCAGCATCACCTTATGATGATGATTTCCCTTTGAGACACCCATTTCCTTTCAGATCAATCTTAATTGAATACCTAAACCTTTGTAAATTAATTAGATCAAAAAACCCTTTGACCACTCTTCTTCTGACAGTCTGGGAAACAGGGAGGATGTGGATGATATGTATGAATTTTCTGCTTGTCCGAATTGCTCTAGTGATGTGGCAGTTCAGAAATTGCCATTAGTTTATTTCCCATAAATATGTAAACTTGTCTGGCCTCATTGATCTAGGCAGCTGGACTTATTTAGCTGATTTATTATATGCATATTTTTTTATCTGCAGAAAGGTGACTTTTTTTCTAGTAAAGTATTTGCAAGTAAACATTTATTTATTTTTCCTTCCCTACAGTCAAATAATATTCAGGAAATAGATTCTTTTCCACCACTGTTGAATGAACTTTGTGTCACTAAAAGCGTTCATGATCACACTCAGATGTCTCCTTTCTCACTTACAGTTAGTTGGCCTTACTACTTTACTTCATATTGTTTATTTAAAATTTGGGAAGCAGTAGAAGGTGGCTATACTTACCCTGTTCTAGCTGCATCTCAGAACTCCCCCTCTAGTCTTGCACTAGGGCTCTACTAATCACAAACTACATCAATTCCACTACTAATGACACAGGTGGAAAAAACCTCTCCAAATTATCTACCTTGCTAATTAAAGGGTCCTTTATTGCCCTCAGGTGAGCATCTGGCAGTTCTAATCTAGCCTGATTTATACCCACAACGTATTTCAGGTTGAGGATAAATTTTTGTTTCTTCTGTTTATAGTTCCTCTCAGCAGCATGATGTAGAGGTTTGGTAACCATACTTTATTAGGGCAGGTGGTTCCCAGGTTAATTTTTTTTCACTGCAATTAGGTACTTCTCATGCACAATGTATTGTACTTCATCTTAGAAAAAAAAAAAAAAGACTTTTGTTTTTATTGTATTTGTAAAAGCAACTGCTCTTGTTCCTGCTTCTGATTTACACTTAAGGTGACTTACCTTTTGGTGTCATGTATTCTATCTTAGACGCAGACTGCACAAACTAGGGGTATCGAAGATTACCCAGGTTGATTTCTTACCTCGGGAGGTGGTATCATACTCCAAGGAGACACAGACACCTCTTGCCACACATCAATCTGAAGGTAAGATTTATTAAAAAAAACAAAAACACTTTTGTAGAAAATAAGTATTTGAGTAAGAATTAAAGAATGTAAGAAAAATAATAGTAAACTGAAATATACAGCTGCTTACTGCATATTTTCTGCAAACCAGGTATTGTTATGTGATTAATGGTTGCTTTGATGAGAGTAATTATAATAATGACTTTAAATTCAGGTGGAACCAAACTACTTCTGTCTTATTTCATTTCTGCTCATCTCTCCTTGCCTTTCTGAGGGCTGCTGAAGACTCCAGTAGCTGTGGTTGCCCCTGAGGCCTTGCCCTGCAACTTCGGCACTGATTAGTTGACATTCCTTTCTGAACAGGCCAACCTATTTTGAGGAAGCCAGTTCTATTACAAAATCTCCTTTTTTTGGGTAGGAAAAAGGAATGCTTCCTACCTTCAAGGTAAAAAATAAAAATACCAACCACAAGCCAACCACATGATGCTGTGGAGCCTGGCAGTCAGAACAGCAAGCACAGAGACAGCAAAGCTTTTCTTAGCTCTCCCAACACAGAGGGAGAGCTTGTATGAAAGAAGAAAAATGCAAACGTAGGAAGTGATAGGCTTTCAACTGCCTAGGTAAAACCTGTGATGGAGAGGTCAAATAGCAATAAATGTTTTTGCCGATTGGACTTTATCCCAGAGGAAATATCACCCAATCACCCCAACGCATAGGGGGACAGAAAGTTTAATTTATATTTCCTTTCTAATCTGCTGCTAGGGAATTCTCTGGACGTAACTTGGAAGTGAATATGACTCTGTGTCCGTAAAGGAGAGTCAGGAAAGTTTAGTTATTCCCCTGGCATGGTATTTAACTAGAAACTCTCTGGGGGGTAAATAAGCTCTGTAATTTTGGTCTCTCAGGTCTGATGGAAATGGATTCTCAGGTTTTCAATCTCCCAAGCCCCTTTATGAATGCTGAGCCTTTCGTACTGTCACTCTAAACATGAACAGCAGAGGGGAATTCCTCAGGAGAGCAGTTTGGAGAAGTCTCTATGCTGTTCCTATGCATTCATGTGATAAAATATAGCTATTATCTTTTCAAGATAAATTGTTCAGCCATTATTGTGGTTATGTGCTCAGTTATTAAGTATCTGAAGCATTAGAGTTTGAGAAAAGAAAAATAAAATAAACTCCTTATTTACATTATGAGTCTGACTTCAACTTTCAGAATTCGCTCTTTTGCTGCCTGCCTTGGACACTGGAAATGTCATAATGTGGAGGTTTAGGATGAGATTGTTGCACACTAGCTTCTGGTTTGGAAGAGAACTAGAAGGGTATGGCTGGATGGAAAGACCTTTCCTGTACAAGGAAGCAACCAAAAGAGGTTTTTGTGTCCGCTCAAAATTCTGCAGCTCTTTTGAGATGTCATTGTCAGGTTTTCTGCATGTTGATTGTCTAGAAAGAAACAAACTGTAAAGTACCTTAGACCCACTGCTGTCCTGGAGCTCAGTGGATGTAGGTCTCTCTGGTAATCAGCATTTTCCACCAAACCTTATTAAACTGGTAAAGGAAAGTTTTGTTGTGGTAGGCACATTTGGCCCCAGAGTGCCAAAGCCACAGTTTTTCAGCCACTGATTTTAGAATAAATAGCATGGTGTTATTCTTTGCTGTATAAAAACAGATTAACTTTTCAGAGCAGGTAAGTTGTTTTATTCCAGAGGAAAAATGATATGTCATTTCCACTACCTACTCTACTATTTAGGGAGATGTGTATCTGCATCATTCAACCCTTTGATCACAAATATCTGATTCTTTTGCTTTATTTAGGTCACAATAAGCTTCATACTCTTCCTCCTTGTAGTATGACTTAAAAAACAGTCAGATCTTGGATCTGGAGATGCAGCGGGGGGAGGGGGGGTGAAGTGAAGTGGTCTTTACTTTTATTCTCTTCCTTCCATCATCGGATTTGAATTTAGGATTCACAGGCATTGGGAGACATTTCACTTGTGCTGCTTTTTCCATTCTGGAGTTGATTAATGCCTAGAGTATGCCAGATGTTTTCTGAGAGGTCTCTGGGACACATTCATCACTGCGTAGTGACTCTCACAGTGGGAGCCCCATGTAGCCTCCAATGGTTGGACCCTCCAAAGTGCTGCAGAACTGACTGTTGCTGAAGGTATGCCTGGGAGAAAGCAGCAACAGAAAAGCCATGGCTGAACCTCTGCCCAGGGTGAAGCCCTCACTGCCATACAGCAGTGGAAGCAGGTCTGTGTGTCTGCCTGCATCTTTCTTTTCAGGTAGGAAAATTCTTCTCTTCTGCACATTCAAGCTCGGTTGGGTGCCTTCCTTGACTCCAGCTTACTGCTTGCTTTCTCTGTAATGAGGCAGGAGGTAAAATCTCCATCACAAACCCATCATGCTCTACCTCTGTCTGTCTTTGCTGGCCAGTGTCAAGAATGTTGTTATTCCTCTTTCGTGAATAAGAAACTACTTTCTCATCCATAAAATGAGATGTTCTCGCTTTTGGACTTGCCAGACTGTCACTGCAAATAGGTTAGTCTGGAGGAAGAAGGTCTGACTTTCTAGAGCAATGGGGGTCCTTTGCACTTTGCCTGTTTATCATCAACAGGTAGTTGTTCCTGTGGGGAAAGCAAATATGTTACCATACTCTCCTCCTGAGCAAGATAACCTCATCCTACATCAGAAATATATGTCCAGTTCTGTCAAAGAACACAGCTTAGACCCATGCACCATCTGTTTATCTGCTGTATTAAAATAATGAGGATGTTTTGCCTATTAGGAAAAGAGGAAACATAAGCTCTCTAGTCCATTTGGAAGTAGACTGGAATGAAGTGGCAAAACAGAGATGAAACTCCAGAGGCTGGGTGGGTTCTGCATCTCTCTTCTAATTATGTGAACTAGTGTTACTGAAAGCTAGCCTTTTTAGAGCACTGGGGGAGGAGAGGGGAATTCTGCTCACAGTCTGATGCTCGTGAGAGGCAGAGTTTGGGTATCTGCGTGTCATAGCAAACATGACTACTGTAGGGTGAAGCAAGAGTCTCTCTGTGTGCAATGACTGCATTGACTAGTTCTTTGCTGACTAGCTTGATAGTAGAGTGCTTCATCTAGGCATATTAATGTAGATTTCTCACTATTGAGTAGACTATGTATGAGTAAAAGTGTTATACACTGTGTGAGTGCTGTGTCCTACTTTGAGTTTTGATACTCAGATGAAGAGTTACCTGTGACTAGGACTGACAAGCCCCAGTGCTGTGAAGTCAGGGCTTTGGAATGCCTGTGCTAAAATCCATAGGTAAAGTTATTTTTACCCTGATTGTTAAGGGATGAGACTTCAGGTTTAATCACTGTGAGCTCTGGCTATGTCGATCCTGTAAGATATGTGAGACCTCTAGTGCAGCAAATTCTGTGCCAGGCCAGCTGTGTCTTTGTGTGTCTGAGTGTAGCTCAGCCCCAGCTTTGTGAATGCCTGCTCATCTTAGGAAAAGCCAGTCCTAGAGCGTGGCGAGATCATACTTCAGCTTTCCAATGCCCAGACTGTCCAGAGCTCAGGGGTCAGATGCTGGGTTAAGTTAAAGCGCTTACTTTGGCTTTTCCCTTGCAGAGAATCTTAGAGCTGGATCCTGTCTGAAGAGGACAAGTTTAGACCCAATAATAGCTTTGAACCCCTTGTTTAATGGGAAATGCAGATGAATATTTGTGCATTGCCATGCATGCAGTATTTATGTGAGGATACATGAAAATACGTGTGATGGAAAGCATTGCCCATAATGGGGGAGGGGGGAGAAGAGGCCCTCTTTTGTGTATATTAAAAAATAGAGCAAAACTGAAGTAGAAATCATTACTGAGACAACCTAAAGGTTAAAGCAGAAATTTTGTTTTTAAAGAGTACTAATGGATGCTAATTTTGTAAGCAATATGGTGTATCCTAGGCAGTATCATGTACCCATTTTTAGTTAGCTATACAATCCTAGTTTGCCTTTTCTTCTCAAACCTCAGTCCATCAGAGTCATACTGTGGATTTAAATAGCTGGCATAAACACCCTTATTCAAGACTGCTTTGTTTGATTAAATCAACAAAGCTTATTTTGTACTGTTGTACCAGACTGTACAAGATTGGATGAGACTAGAACGAAGCAGAGCAAAGGCTTGAGGCATTGCACTGTGTAAAAGTCTTTCAATACTTCCCCTTTTTGTCTGTCACAACTTCATCCTCTTTTCTAAATAACAAGATTTCAAAGATTGATTTAAAAAAATAAATTATTATTTTAATTTAAATTGGGCACAAAAATCTTTCAAAGGCATTCGGGCAGCTCCCTCTCGTGGTGAAGCCATGAGGCGACACGTCGTGCCGAGGGGATGCTGGAGGTGGGGAAGGATGCGTGTGTCAGCCGTAGAAAAACACTCGTCTTTCTCTGAGGCAAAAATTATACTTTATAGAAGATGTTTGAGTAGCACTCCTACACCTTTTCAGTCGTACGTGTGTGGAAAAAAGTGTGAGAGGAGCACAAGCTAACATATAAAAAGCTGGGGGATGGGGAGAGAAATACAATTTAGACATGTAAAAATGAAGCCTTGAAAATTATGACAAAAATCCAGGGGGATAATAGTGACATCAGATGCAATCCGTTGTTCCTGATGTATAATCAGTAAAGTAGAGTTTAAATTGCATTTTCTCCAAGACAGTCATATCAGGGAGGTACAAGGTGTGTTGAGTCTGTGTTCCTCTCCTAGTACTCCAGACATTAGGTGTATACTGCTAAAGGCTTTCTTCTACCCACCAACTCGGGATGGTTTTGAGTAGTGTAGAATTAGGATAAGGGCTTGGCTTTGGAAAATGTGTTTCTGTGGGTTTTGTTGTGCAGAATGATGTATTTGACACTGACAAAGGTGTCTTCCTCTGGCAAGAGGAATGAAGAGGCCATAGTCCGTGACCACACACAGTTTGGGAGCAGAGGTAGATATGTCTCATTTCCTTAAATGTGTTACATACACGGGCTAAAATAGGATTTCTGTGACAGTTTCACTCCATTTCTAAAAGGTGTCCTGTTACATCCATAGTCTACTGGTATACTTATTGGCAATCACTGCTGCATTCCCTGTCTCTCCTCCCATGTCCTGTAGACATGGACAAGTTTAAACACTGCTGCAGAAGGGTTTTTCTTGTACTCAAGATGATTTTTCAGCAGAGAGGCTTCTTAGCGCTAAACTGTTTTGACCAGGCAGATCTGAGAATTTATTAAGCATCAGTAATTCTCTGCAAATTATCCACTAAGAACTGATTTAACAGAGAGAAGATTGGATCTGGTCACACACAGTAGGAGGTCTGAAGAAGGAAAACTCTTTAGGCATCTTAGACTTCATCCTTGATCATTTCATTAGATGCGGTCAGAGTAATTTGACTCATTGCACAATCTTAAATCCCAGAAAGGTCTACTGAAAACTAGATCCACATGCATGGGAATTTGCTGCTCCAGAACGACTCCAGTCTTCAGAAGGCCCTGGTTTCAGTTGCATAAGGCACCTCTGCATTACATAAAAGCCCAGGAAACATATCTGATAATTCTATACAAAGCTGGAAAAAGAACAGCAGGCTTATCATGGCTGGGCCTGTATCTTCACTAAACCATTCAGGTCCCAGAAGATGGGAAAACGAAACAGAAAGGTTAACTGGCCTTTTCAGTGAAGGGAGGAACCAGCTTAGAGGCTGTGGCAGCCTTGGAGAGGATTGTTCTACTATTGCTTTGGAGCCTCTGCAGACAGCACAGAGAAGGAACATGCTTTACCACCCATCCTTGCAGCTCCTGCTGAACCTAGCAGATAATTCTTGCTCTATGCTCTTGAGCAAGTGGATCCCATCCTCCATCAAATTGATGGGAGGATACTCTATCCTAGAATAAAACAAAAAATATGGTAGTCCGGTCACTTGTGCAGAATCCGACCTGCTCCTTTAGTTGCAGTGGGAAATAAGTAACTGAATGAGATCCTGGTACATCTGGTGTCACTTGGTGGAAAACAAGAGCTCTGATGTTAGCAACCTTGACCTCAAACTCCTTTAACTAGCTGCAAGCCATCTCACAGTACCTTTGACCCATCTTTGTGTCCTGACATCTGAAACTAGCAGTGATCCGTGAATTCAGAGAGAAGCCCTGTAACACCTGTATGCAAATGGAATCCTTTGTTGGCTGGAAATTAAAACCTTCCTCAAAGACTTTCTTTCCTTTCTGGAAAAGATCCTGGCCATGTTTTACACATGAACAACTGCTGTATTGAGCTGATTTGTTATGTATTCCCTTCAAGCAATCAAATACTTCTAAAGTTATTTGCAAATATACATCTATCAGTATGTTACAACTGAGCTTTAACATGAGAACAGAGGAAACTATCCCATAATGAACAGCACAATGATTTGCCTAGTCAACAGTCGGCGAAAAGGCAGTGGCCACTTTTTCTCTATTTGCTATTTTCACATGTTCCTTGTTTTCTACCACATGTGTCATTTCAGTATCATTTGAATACACTTTGAGTTAACAATTTGTTGTATGTTTTACAATGCTGAAATTGGATATTATAAATAGGAAAAAAAACAAAGGGGGAAAGTTGGGTTAACAGTGCTTCCAACAGAACAAAGAAAATGCAGCTCTTTTCTTTCCTCAGAAACAAAGTGTGCTTTTTCCTACCGTCCCTGTAATTCCTTCCTTAGCCTAATGGACGATGCCTATTCAGTATATACAAGAAAACTAATACCTAGCACCTTCTATTGCATGTTTAGAAACCTTTGGCAAACTCTGGCTTTGTAACATGGACCAATCTCCACTGGAATTAAGGACAAGATTAAGAAAAATGTGCATTGCAGAAGTAGCAGTTATTAATCCCTGGTGCTCTAATTAGCACTTAATCTTTCTAATCCCCTAAGTAGATATGAAATCAGTGCTGAAGTAGACACAGGCCAGAATGTAGAAAGCCATTCATTAGTAGCGTTAAAAACATGTACAGAAAAATAACCACTGCTGTGTTGCTTTACGCCTCTCAATTTCCTTCTTGGCAGTTGTAACTCAAAGAAAGAAAAAAGATTTACATGCAGAAATCCTCTCCTCTGTTTTAACTCATGCTACTAATGTACTGGGTCAAAAAATATGCAGATGAAAATTCTCCTGTTCATCACCTCTCTATCTTCAATTCTATAGTTGAGCCACAGCTTAAGACGCTGGCCAATTGTGCCCCTCTATAGTCTCCTTTAATTGGCTCATTTCCATAGGAGAGGCCACCTGCCTTGAATGGAGTGTCAGCTGCTTGCCCTCAGACTAACTGGAGAGGGAGCCAAGTGGCTGGGTTGGGTGGGATGAAGAGGGTTTGCCACACGCCACATTATTACTGGCCTTGAGGATGAATGGGGAAGAACCCCAAGCTGGGTCTTTGTTCACTGAGTGTATCTTCACAGCCTGACCCAAGCACCTGGGCAGAGCCCACCAATGGCAACCCTGGACGCCCCCTTCTCCCATCCCAGAGCTGATCGCAAGGCTGTGTGAAGCCATGCTATATTTATTATCATGACGAATTACAGATCTCTTCTGAAGTACATGAGAATCCCTCCCTCAAAATCTGTAGTAGCTGGATCCTTTCCAGAGAACCCTTTTGCTCGCAAACACACACTCTCAAGAGTTACTGTGAAAACTGAAGAAAGGATCTGGATGAAGAAACTTTTAATTAAATGGATATGTCAGTGAAGTAAAAGTCTCAGCATGAATTCCCACTGGCCACTATTAATGGAAGATGGAATTCTCTTTTGCTGCAATACAATAGCCTGTCTCCACAAATAATGTCATTTTTCAACCATACCCTGCCTGCTACTTGCCCATCTATCTTATTTTAAATAAACTTAGCATAAATTCACTTTGAGGCACAATTAATTTAGATATATGTGCTAGCTATAAACCTCCAAACCAGCTTCCTGCAAGTTAATGCCCTTACATATGCCCCAAAAGAAATGCAAGTATAATCATTATTTTTCCAAAATGTGTTGCATTCAAGCCATGAAACTTCACACTTACTTTAAGTCTCTAATTGCATGTTATTGCTTTGGGTTTTCTTTTTTTTTTCTTTTTTTTTTCTTTTTTTTTTCCATTCACCCCGCTCGCCTTGTGAAGGTAGTGATATAAGAGATCAAAATGGGTCCGGTGCCTCAAAGTTCGTCACAAGCAGATGCCTGTGCTTACAAATAGCTCTGCTGGTCTCAGTAGCAGCTGCTGGGTTTTGAAGTCACTTTCAGGTCTCACTCCTTGTTTTGGAGCTGAACCTTTTCTGAAGGTTCAGCCATACCTGTGGAGCTGGAGAATTCTTGATATTTTAGCCTTTAATCATGGTTGTTTCATATTTCATTTCTTGTCTCCTGCATCCAGATGTTCAGGCCTTACTCTCCCTCTCCTAGGCACCAGTTACTCAGCAACAACATGGTTAAAACAGATACTCGTCTGCTATGACACACAGAAAGCGCTGAAGATTTTGCCTGTGACGGGGTGAAGAACTTTGTATGTGCTGATGCTGTGTCACAGATAATGGGCAGGTTGAAAACAGCTCAAACCAACCTTCCAGAATGGAGTCTCAAAATTGTCTTGATCTGTTGTTTATACACCTGAAAACTGGAGGGCACATATGTCGTGGTCGGATGCCTTTGGTCACATACCCAGCCCCCCTCTCACTTTGAGGGATGATTGGGGCCAAGAAACTTGAACCCAACACAGCCGTGTGATGCGGGATATGGACTTTAGCCTAGACTGCCCTTCGGTCTGTGCCCAAGTTTCTAGGCTAATGGAACTATTTGATTTGGACCAGATGTGAACTGGGCGTGACAGAGCACACAGTTTGGACTGATCAGGAATAACGATGTCTTCTTGCCTGCATTTTATTCTTTTCTGGTTTGGGTAATGTGGAGGGCTTGGATTCAGGGCTGTGGATTTCCAAACGGGATTCCTAGGAGTTGGCGCTGAAGCTTTTACATACATTGTAAGGATGTAAGAGTTGCTAAGTAAGCTACGAAGCAGTAAATTTACATCTGTGCCTCAGTGGTGCAGCCGTGAACAGGTTTCCAGTGAACAAAGTAAGCTCCTGTTTTTAAGAACGCCTGGGCAGAATTAAGTTCGAGTGTGCAGGTGTGAGTGCGCTGCTGATCCTGTATGTCTGGGAGGCCTCTCTCTTGCCATTCCTTGTCTATAACATTGTGGAGGAAGGGAGAGAACAGGAGATTAATGTGGTCTCCATTTTTCTCCTTTGTCTCCCTATTCTATGGACTGAACTGCTTAAAAGATAAAGGAGTATTAATATAGTTATTAAGTACCTATCATAATATCTATAGATGCAGTGCTTAGGTAACATCTATCTATATCTGCAGGTATACAGATACTTGTAGATACATATACAAAGCTGACCACTACAAGGTCTCACCACCTGGCACGTGTTAGCCTTGGGGATCGTGTGATGGAGTGAATGTCAAGGAGTCCTATCTTTGTTACAACCTGCTCATGTAATTTAGAGCAAATCACAAACTGAGTCACAGGCACCGCAGAGACATGGGTATATCTTTTCATTTACCTATAGTGGAGACTAGTAATGGTTTAAACGTGAGGTAAGTGAATTCACAGCAGCTAAATTTAGTAGGACTTCTAGCTGTCACAGAGCTGCCTGATCTGGCAGCATGACCGATGTTAGTACCCAAGCTAACTAATCCATCCCTGTTGAGATACTTCAATATTTCAGTATAAACACATGCAATAGCTCTGCTTTCAGGGGCCTGGCCTATTGGTGTAGAATTTCTGTGGTCAAAAGAGTGAGACAGACCCTTCCAGAAGACAATTTACCCTACCATTGTATTAATCATAACACTGAAAAAATTACCTTCTATTCATGCCTTTCTTTGTTGCCTACAGGACTTAGACAATACGTTTCATTTATGAACTTCATCTTTAGATGGTTGAGGTTAGATAATTCCCACAATTTTGTGATGGGAATATGGGCAAATGCATCATGCAGTGTTTTTCTGTCAACCCCTGAAAAAGTTTTGGGACTGTTATTATTGACAATTCTTTTCTTCAGCTCCTTCATCTCTCTCTTAGCTCTTCTCCTTTGAAGTTGTTTGTTGTGCCTGTGTGAAAGGAAAGTGAAAAAGCAGGCCTCTTATTTTCCTTGGAAACCTGTGTAATTGAGAAGAGCACTTCTACAGCTGATATTTAATGGCAACAAGATAGAGACAGAGACACGTGACTTTTTTTGTTTCTTCAATGAAAATGTGTTTTCATACTAGTCAGACGCTTTATTGCATAGATCAATACTGCTCTTCATGGGATAACATTGATATGGATACACCAAACTAATTTTTTGTATTGTGTCGTTGCTCAGATGCTTGTTGCTGTTACATTTTGCTCAAGGCATATGCCTGATATTAAAGGTAGATATACAGCTCATTTAATTTCTTGCCCCAAAGAGCAAAACTGCTAGCACCATGACTATGAAATAGAGAAAACCATGGATCTGTTTGCTGTGGTATAGGATGCAGAATGTACGTTTCTGTCTTCTCTTTCACCACTTTCAGCCATGTTACATATGGCTTGACATGTGACATTTCTTGTGTCAAAGTGTCTTGATGAAGCATGAAAAATAAATACCCAGCCCTAATGTATTAGCTATGCAGTGAGTATGTTTTTAGATCTAATTACTGAATTAGTTAGTACCAGTTTACAATTATCTTTAATAAGTCTGGATTAGGAATGGTTAGTAAAAGTAACTTTCTGTTTCACAGTTCATCGGCTTGAGATAATTTAGTAACAAAGGCTCATGTTGCAATCAGGGAGAGGACTCCCACTGACTTCAATGGGACCTGGACTGGGACCAGAATTAAGTACTTGCCATGAGTCTAAAGAGCTGACACTGTCAATGACTCATCATGTGAAGCCCTTCAGTAGACTGTGGAATCATTTTATTTGGATTTGATTAAACATAAAAGTATTTTGCAAGCCTTTCCAGCTTTGAAAAACAAAGTCATTTACATAAGAGCTAAGCAACCACATAGCTAGCCTCTTTTACCCTGGTTAGTAGGCTCATTCCTGCAAATATTTATGCATGCTCTGTGCTCATGATTAGTCCCCTGGCATATTTGATTGTCTGACATTAGACTTGTATTTGTTTGCAGGAGGAGGTCTGGTGCTGTCGCATTCATTTGTTGTATCCTACTTTGCTGATAGACTGCAAGCTCTGAAGGGCAGGAGATGTGATTGTTTATCATAATTACCAGTATAGGATCTAGAAGAGATGCTGTAAAGAAATACCCATCATTAAAAGTGCTTATATGTGTTTGTTTTGAGGGGAAAATATGCTTCTTTCTTATATTCTAGGTCAATTCATTTTGTCAACTGCTAAAAATATGCATTTTATTATTAACACCTTTTATCAATCCAATGAACAATAGAAACAGCAAGTCTGCTCCAAGACTGGCCACATCTTGCAATAATTTATAAATGCCATATTAAAAATAATACACTTACTCCGACTTTTTCACAATGTCCCAGGGTGAGCAAATGCTTTTGTATTGTTATTAGTTTTGACAAACCTGATTGTGTGCTGGTCATTGTTAAAGGGTTCTATCTGCCTCCAAACACAGTGAGAGACAAAGAATTTTTAATGAATTTAATTAAAACTTTATGTGGTTTATGGTGTTCACCTCCAGCTGGTGTGCCATTCTTCTCCAGTGAATGAAGTTTCCTCTAATGCATAATGATGTGTTTTATATGGGGGATGTTTGAACCCCCTTCCTAGTAGCCCTGAGGTAGTTTCCATGGTATGACACAGTGGTGAAGTATTTAAAAGCAGGTCTCTTAAACTTAAGTGAATTATGTATATGGTTAAATGCACATGCATGAACGCATAGATAGGAATCTTAAAATAAGTTTAAGAATCTTTTTCTCCTCCTCTCCACCCCCACCCCACCCCCAAAACAGTCCTTGTGGGCTAGCTTTTATGACCTGTGCTGCTGAGCGTTTGTCAGTACAAATGGTACATTGACGTGAATTTTTACATAACTGCTTGTATTGGGAGTAGGAGGTTGAACAAACTGGTCTCCTTTCAGTTAACACACTGAAACGTGTCATCCGTGCCAGGCAACAGGCTCTGATGTTGATGGGCACTCCTAGCGCCACTCTAATAGAAATGAACAGCAACATGCAGGTAGTCCTGTTGGCAAATGTTTCGGTGGGTTTCATAGGCATGCCAAGGCACTACAAAAAGCTGGGTCATTCTGGTGGTGGTTAGAGTTACTGGTGGAATTTCAGTCCCCTGAATCTCTTGTGCTCGTGGGGCTTTCATGCAGGGTCTCTAAAAAGGGCAGAGGCCTGTCTGCCTCCCCTGCAATCTGCATTCAGTCAGTATTTCTTCTGTTGAGATCAACAAGATCGTGCTAAAAGAGTTAAGTTGCTGATTTGTTTTAAGCACTTGCTCTTCAAAATCTTGAGTCTGGGTGTGGCCAAGCTGAAACACAGTGCTGTCTTTTTGCGGTTCTCTGGATGCTGAGATCTCAGTTGTGCAAGAATCTTGAACAAGTTCCCCAGGGAAGGAATGAATGAAGCAAGACATGTTGGACCAAAGGAATGGGACTTAGGAAGAACTCACATCTCTACAGGGAGAAGCCTGATCCCTGGAGAAGTCTCAGCAATGGAGTCTACAAACTCTCAGAGGTTTGGCAGAGATCAGAAAAAATTCGATGAAAGGCCTCTTGATAAATGATTCCTCTTGTTCAAATGATCATGAGGAATTGGATAGGAAACTGGGTACAAAATCACCATGCTCCAGCATCATCCTTTTATATCACTGGCCAACTCATTGAGGTGGGGGAGAGCCCTTTATATGGCTTCATAGGAAGGTGACTAAGAGGAGAGGCTTTCCAGGAGAAAGAAACTTCAATATGTCAGCTGGAAAACCAACAATCATGGTTTTCTGGAGATAAAATCTTTTTCTTTAAGGGATGGATTTCAGTCTTTAGGTCCAGCTGTGATGTTTAACACAGTTCTCCAAGAATTAACCAATAGTAGTAACAGTGAATATGTGTTTCCCAGCTGATGAAGAAACAAAATGGTCCAGAAGACCAGTTATGAACTAGATCAGAAAAAGGCTTTGGAGAAAATACTGACAAAGATTACTTTTGGCACTTGGTGGAATGGCAAAGAGCTGAAGAGATGCAGGAGCATCATAAGCTAAAGAGTAGTACTTCTGACAACAGGGATGGACAAGAAATCGAGATGAATAGAACAAGCAGGCAGATGAATAATAGATTATAAAAAATGAAGAAATAATGAAAAGGAAGTCCTGAAAACCACAAAGACATATTTATGTTTTTCTAAGAAATTAAGAGGATGCTGCTGGAGGTGGCAGAGGGAAAGGATGTGAAAAGCTGACATCCTGCACTGGAAGAAGTCTGCCCACAGGCTAATGAGTCATCTTGTTGCGTTGCTCCAGATTCCAGATGCTCTCATTATGGTCTCCACTGCAGTTTTTAGAATAAATGAGAAATAATCTTGGTCTCGTGAGCTGCAGTGTACCCTTCAGAGAAGATAAAGCTTCTGTGAGTCAACACAAAGGGTCATTGAATTAGATGAACCAGCATCTGAGCTTCTGGTGATAGTCTGCCTTTGGGGGCTTGCTGTCAGCTGGTAGACTAGATACTGTGCAGTGTCAACCAGAACAACCCTGATTTAGTCTTGGAGTGAAGGTGGCAGTCTCAGAACTGTCACCTTGTGCATCCCAGCATGGGAAGTTTGTCTCTTGAGGTGGGCGGAGCCAGATGGAGGGAAGATCACACAGCTAAGGTCATAATTTTGTCATGCAGTATGGGCTGTGCAGTATCAGTCAGGACATCAAGACTCTATAACTCACCTGGTAAATCACTGCTGTTCTTTGCCTTTGTTTAATGTTGTCAGGTGTTCCTGTCTATATTCCTCTGGTCTCCAGCTCAAAAACAACATTATGTTCTACTAGCAACCTTTGTTCTTGGAGTTACTTTTGGCAACCAGCGCTGAGAACAAAGCAAAAGAAACCTGAGTAGGACCAAGGCTTAGGACTACAAGGGTTGAGTTTCAGCTGCTTATGTCCATGAAATACTGCTAGTATTTCATCAGCCTGCAAGCACTGACAGTCTTGACAGTGGCCCAGTGGGTCCTTTGTGGGTATGAGCAGAAAGACAGGGCTATAAGAAGGTCTTGGAGTCCAGGTGTTGTTTGTGGACTTGCTGTTCAAAGCAGAGAGAGAAGAAACCCAGCAGGAAGGAAGTCAAACCACTGAAACCAAAGATTTATTACCATGGTTTGTAGATACTTTGTACAAAGTGGCTAATTAACAGAGGAGGAAGACACGTGAGTCTGATTTATAGTAGGTTTTATTGGCGCGTGAAACAGCCACAGCAAAAGTAAGGATTGAAGAATGAGCTTAGCTTGAAAAATGGGAGCATTCTCAGTTCATCTGACTGATAAAGTGCACCCCAGTCTGCCACAGACCTTCTGCAGAATAAGGACACTGTATAAAACGCTGCAGCTAAGAACACTCTGATAGGTAGTCAAGGTGCAGTCAAGGTACCCCCCCCCCCCCCCCCCCCCACCCCCCGGATGTGCATAGGAGGGAGACACTCATCCTTCAAGGCATACTTCTAGGTGGCCTGAGTGGGAAACTCATAGAGGATTTGGGCCAACACTGGATTTTGGAAGCAAATCTGTGCACACACATTCATAGTAACTGTTGGCAGGACAGTACTGGGAAAGAAACCCAGGAAATCTGTGCTATTCACTCTTTTCCCCGTTTTAGGTACCCTCTGAAGCACAAAGTGATTTAGCTGCTATTGGGGGGTATTTACATACCTGTCTGCATATACAAATGTCCATTTCTTTCTATGTGTTTGCTTCTAAAGTGTCTTAGGACTCAGCCCTGTCTTTAATGATGGGTTTCTCACACTCTTTTGTCACTGTATTTTTGCAGGGCAACAGCATGCAATGAGAGTTAAGTGCATTATTTGAGAGCTTTGCAATTGAAATGTTGCACGATGATTGGAAAAGATATACATCTGCATCTATATAAACTGACATGTCATTTTAGGGTGAAATAGGGTAATTTGACAAAAATTATTGATAATTAGTAAAATACATTACAAATATCATCTAAGTATTCTTAGAAAAATAAGGGGCATTTGAGAAGTATGCCTGAGTTTTCCTTTGTCTCTGTCTTTAGGACAGATTGTCAGTGTGTGGAATGTCCTTAAAAGCATAAGGAAATTATACCATCTTTTCTTCAGGAAAAAAATAAGGGATTTGGCTCCTGTATCTTCCTTAAATGCTTGAAAATCCCTGGATCAAAGCCTGCAGAATCTCTCCCAAGGAGAGATTTGAATGTGGATAATTATGCAGGAAACGATGAGCACTTTTATGTTTTAGCTTCATTTACTATTTAAGTAGAAGTTAAAATGAAATAAAAAGATGTATCATGTCTTATCTTGACAGGGTATTTTTTCTTTGTTTTGGAATCCAGTATTCACACTGTCTCTAAAGGCATTGTGAAAAATTTTATGTAGAATTAGTTTAAATCTATCTTCCAGTATTCTTTTCATTGAAAAATATTCTCTTTGAAAAGCAAAACTTTATAAAATGCTTGCCTGTATTGTCAAAATGACATACTTTTTGGTGACCTTTGTTAAATCTCCTTAATTACTCCTGTAACTTTTGGTTAAGTATTTTTTTCTGCAGTTTAGAAAATAGATACTATCCTACCTGTGTCCGTGTGTTTAGCAAAACTCATGAGCACCTCCTTTTCTGGGGGTGAATTTTTCTCTCAAACTTACCTACCCATGTGAAATAGAGAATCTTCTGCTTTGAGCTCTTTGACACTCTTGGTCATTTCAGTGAGGGGACAGCACGAGTTAGGCCAGGAAGCTGTGTAGCAGAGGGTATAATTTCATTGTGGAGGATATAAATCAATTACCCATGTGGGTTATGAGTCAATCACTGGTTTGGGAGTTCAGCTTGCTTGTTTGGTCACTTTGAACTGGATGGCATTTGCCACATGTGTCTAACCTGTAGGTGTGTGTCGTGTAGCTATCAATAGCCATTCCCTTGGACTCTAGAGCAGAAGCAATCACTGAAACCAATAAAGAGATTTCCAGTGACAAATGTGCGATTGCGGATTTACCCTTGGGGAACTAAATATCAATAGCTGGGTTGTTTTATAGTGTTGTGTCAGACTAGACCTTTACATTAGCTTCAACACCCTTCTCCAGTGCTATATAAAATCACTTGAGTGTTTCTGAAAGTGATGCCAATGTGATTTGCACCCTTTAGAATGAATTGCCCTGAAGCGATAGCCATTGTAACACCGTAAGAGCAAAATCACTAATCCAGTCCAAGACCTCCTCCTGCTGCCCACCCCAGCCCCTCGTCCATTCCCAGGCCAGCTTAATTAGTTTCTGCTGTAAGAAAACT
Source organism: Heliornis fulica (assembly GCA_013399135.1). Classification (NCBI taxonomy): domain Eukaryota; kingdom Metazoa; phylum Chordata; class Aves; order Gruiformes; family Heliornithidae; genus Heliornis; species Heliornis fulica. Next base: position 467,884 of record VXBZ01010300.1, on the reverse strand, counting down.
AGCCCAGGATGCCTTCCTGTCAGACCGGGTACTGCACAGGACAAGTGCGTGGAAAAGCACCTAACCCTGTAACTGAAGGAAGCTGTTGACTAGACTCCGAGTCTGCACGGTGCAGTAAGAGTTGGGTATCAACCAGCTCTCTGTGCTCCCTCCCATGATTCATCTCAGGGGTCACCATTTACAACATGGATAAATGAAACAAATGAAATGATTAAAGTGCTGATCGTTCCGCAGCCTGAGGCTGACTTGTGAAATGATGGCCTCTGCCTTGCTGCTGGGATCTCCTGCTTTACCGACGTAGACGTGCATGGGCTTCATGCAGGCCCATATCATTAGTGGGTGGTGTGTTCTGGAGTTGTTATAAATATGCTCGTTTTGGGTCAGGATTAAAAAAAAAAAAAAAAAAGCAGTTTCTCTGATTTGTTGTAATGATGGTGTGCTGCCTGCACTATGTCATTTTCTTTACCCTAGTAGTGGGATAACATACAATTAGGGACTGATGTCAGCCTGTAAAATTTTGGTGTAAAATTTTGGTCACACCAAAATACCATATATCTTAACAAAGCTGGCAGACATGTCCTTTGGCAGCAGCTGCTTGCCATGTGATTTAAAACTTCCTGTCACTATAATTGATGTGTTTTTATTCTTTCCACTTCCTGAAGCCTGATCAGAATTAAAATTGCTGTTGGAATTTCCTGTCAAAGCAACTCATTTATTCGCTGAGCGCTGCACTGACAGTACTTTGATTGGACATTGCCTTCAGCTATTCTCGGGCAGAGATTGCTGTGAGTTATGCTCCTTGCCCAGGTTTGACTTCCCTGCATGCCACATCTGCAAATATATACAGATTGTCCATCATGCGGTAACCTTGTCCTAATGAAAACTCCACATGTAAAATGTTAATGATTTGAATATCAAACTTGGCCACCTGCTGGGGCCTTGGCTTTTGTGTTTATTTAGGAAAACCCAGACTTTTTCAACTGATTGTCTCACTGTAACTCTTGTGTCACCTACCAAAAAGGGCTCTGCTACATACACTAAGGAGAATTTGCACCCTTTTTCAGCTTTCCTTTTTAAAAAGCTAATGTTTGTATGGGTGTTTTTCTTTAATTTTCTGTTTTGGAATGCTATCTGCATTCCTTCCCGGAGGTGGCTGCTGTGTTATGCGTGGCAGTCTTCAGCTGTTCTTGCCTTTATCCAGTGCTTTGAGATCATTTGAGTTGAAAGATGCTGTATAGATGCAAGTCATTATTTGCAGCAGGAGTGTGATATGGTGGTAATTTTGCTTGTTAGGAGAATAAGCCGTTAAAGTCACCGATGGATGAATCATTCAGTTGCCCCATTTGTAACTTCGTTTTCCTGTTAGAGTTGCTTGGAGAATTACAGGTTATTTTGGGAAGCTGAATAATGGAGAAGTATTGGATTGTTCTGCAGTTATAACTGACACAAAGTCATTGTCACCTCAGAGGAGAATAGATATAATGATACTTACCTAACTGCCTTTGTAAAGTTGTTTTGATAACCTAGGTTGAAAGGTACTTACAACGCTGTGAAGTATTACTATGATCATTAGGGGCAATATAATCTGTTTAAAATTCTAACCTATATTATTTTGAGCGTGTAGTGCAAGCTAAATATTCATGTGTTCTCTCCTTTCCTTGGCCAATATTTTAAGAAAATTACCATGGCTATTTTGGCTGGTGGTTGTAGTATGAGATCATAAGTGTCCATATGTGATTTGCACTCTCCTTGAAGCCGGTGGGAACAGCTCCCACTAGGCTCTAGTCAGTTGTGTAAGCTACTGTTGGGAATTTGTATAATCTGCCATTTCTCCTACATTAGAAAAGCAAGATTTTCTATTTTCCAAATAGTTGCATTAAGAATATACTTGCAGTATATTCATTATGGGCTTTTTTTTGGTCTGGAACTTGGACTTTTTACTTTACACAGAGGCAAGTAAACAGCATGCTCCCTTCAAGCCACTTCAGTGCCTGCAGGAATAGAGCAGAGTCCTTGGGCTATCCAGCAGAAAAATGGAAACAGGGATGCAGATGTTTTGTGGAGGTGGGAGCATACAGCTACAGTGTAGGAGCTGTGGAAAGGAATGAGGTACAGGGGAACAGAGGTTTGGGGATGCACAGTGGGAAAGGAATGGCCTTGGTTTGAAGACCAGAGCCTATCTCAGACAAAATGTCAGGTCTCCTTTCTATTCTGGGTCACCTTGCATTTAGATAAACATGGTATGTGGAAGAAAATACTGAATAATATGTTTGAAAGAAGATGCCAGAAATAAAGGTACAAAATTAGTATGAGAAATGTCCAACCCTGGAGGTAGGAGCATTAACAGGACTGTGAGGTTTCACTGACCAAGAGATACAGTCAGATAATTGGAAAATTTGTATGTTACTGAAGGAAAGCAAAACTGAAATCCTACTTGGAAAAAAAAAAAGTTTGCTCAGTCTGAGGATCAGGACAAGGCTAATGACTGCTAATGACCCATTTTAGTAGAGGATTTAAGAAAGGCTCGAGCTATTCAAAGGTTGGTCTTTTGGGCAGGGCTGGATAGACAAAACCTCTGGTCTGTGTACACGCATCATGAGACATGGCAACAGGAGCTCCACTGGTCAGTCCATAACAGTGGAGACAGGACATCTGTGATCACATCAGATGGAAACATTAAACAACCTTAAAGAGTTTCAGTAGGTCACTCACCCTAAATAGACACCAGTTTCTGTTTGGGAAGCTATAGAGATGAGGTTGTACTTTGCAATATGTTTAACAAAAGAGGCTCAAAGCGAGTCTGTGGCTCGGGGCTGGACTCCTGCCTGTGATGCCTGGCAAGGACGGAGCACCGGCAGACCTCTGAAAAGGAGGGGAAAGGATCGTCAAAGTGCGTTCAGTTCTTCTGATGTGGGTTGAGTTCTGGTGTTTTGGGTGTTTTTTTCAGGAGGGAGGCCAGGGTAAAGAGTGAAGTATAATAAAACATACAAACAAATACACTTGGTACGCTGCTTCTTCAGCTGCCACGTCAGCCTAGCTGTAAATGCCCAGTGTAGGAACAAGCCAAACCAACAGTGCCGAAGGCTCCAGGAAAGACATAATGCTGACACAACAGTAACTGAGTTCCCAACTGATTTCAATCACTAGATAAATATCATTTTCAAACCTAAATGATATTCTCAAGTAATTGTCCAATGCGCAGTTGAGCTGGATCGCTGTTCCTCTGGAACCAGCTCTGACCAACTTTAACTGCTTGAGAGTGCATGGCCAAGAGCAGACTTATGTGCTGGAGCCTGAATTGCCATTAAACAGGCTGTAGTCAAGAGGACAAAATGCCTCATGTGTTTAGACTAATACACCATGGGACTTGTTTGCTACAGTTACAGTATTAAAGCTGTAATTATAGTCAGTGAACCGCAATGTACTGTAGCCATAGGGTTTAAACAGGGTGTTATTGCAGTAGAAACCACCCCCAATAGGTTATAAGTTCAAAGGGTCATTTTCCCCTCTCTGTTTAATCAGATACCAAAGTTACAGCCTTCTTAGTAATCATCCCAAGGTATTTAACATCTCAACCTGTTTTATGCAGTCCCCTTGGATTAATTTTAGGGTTTTGTTTGTTTCAAAAGAGAGAGTATAGCTTAATGCCTGCCTATGACTTTGTAGTAAGTATTTAGTGTGAATCAAATACCATTTTTATGATGTGGTGGTTAGATAGAGGCATGCCACCCTGCTGCAGCCCTGAGCCACATTTCTCAGCAAGTAATGATGTAGAGGCTTTGTACTTAAGCAGGGACTGAAAATCATAGCAGAAAACATGGATTTTGGTGCAGGAAAGCACAAAAATAATCTACTTGAGACACTGCAAGTGCAACATATTTGAAGATGGTAACAAAATATGCGGTTTTTTATGATGTTAAAGCATAGAGATTTGAGGTTTCTGACACTTGTCAGTGCCATTGCATGGTGGCAATCTGTATGGAAATGGTCTGTATGTGAACACGCCTTTTTCTAGTAGGTAGAGGTGCTAGTCTCAATTTGAAGTGACTGGGGAAAAGTGTCAAGATTCATATTCTTTTTGCTCCCTGGGCTGGACAGACAAAATTTCATATTGAAGCTAAAAGAGATGATAGCTGAATACTGACTTTCCATTTTAGCAGTGAGCGTAACCGTTTTTTTTTTCTAATTAAGCAGGACTGTAATGGTTACCATGTAGGAAAATAGAGGTAATATTAAGCTGAAATATGTCTGTCTGGGGATCCATTCATTTCCCCAAAATACCCAGTTTATATTTATATATGAATGTCTGTATGTTTATATATATTTAAATGCCCCATTTGCTACACTGGTTTTAGCTTCTTGTTAGCATCACTTCTTGTTAGCATGATGTTCTGCAGCACAAGGCAGCTGGAAAAGTGAAACATGTGTTCAAGAATTTATGCAGTGTCTTTACTTTCTTTCATTAGGAGAACTAACAATAATAGGTACATATTATAAGTTAGCAGTGTTAAGCAGTATGTTATAGCCATGTCTGACAGACATGTTGTTTACATTCATATTTTACATTGGTGAAACTGTAGCTTTTTTATCAACATGACATTTTTCAAATGCAATATTTATACCTCTTCTTCCATACAGAGGAAACGTAGTAATCTAAAAACATGATATGTTTTAAATCCACTTGTCTCCTTTTCAATAATAAAAAAAAATCTCCAATTATTTTACCAGCAAAATACATAAGTCAGCATGTTCTGTATTCTGGGCTTTCTACTGCCTGACAAGGGGGAAATTTCTCACCTCATACAAACAATAACCCATCTTATTTTAACATGGCTGAAAGCCTTCTCTGTGGGCATGTAGAACTCTCCCTTGTTGCCCTCAGCAGTTTCTTTTGGGCTGTGTACCCTCATTTTGTACGTGCTGTCTCTGCCAGAGTCAGTGGGAGTTGTTCAGACGGAGCAGGAGTGGTGGAGCACATCCTACCCTTCTCCCAGAGGAATATCCTTGCTTAAACTGTCTGAACTGTGATCTCTGTGGCCCTCAAGAGACAGCTAGAACTGCAAAGTCTTTTTATTACATACATATACCCAAGAGAGATCATGTCATAATGAGCTTCAAAGTCTAATTGCACTTTATGTGAAATTAATATATACATGGCTTGAAAAGACATCCCTGACACTGAAGTAAACAAATAAACAAATAGTTAATTGATCCATCTGAATGTCATGTCCTTACAGAGACACACACTGCATACAGAAGTATCTTATTGGAGTATACAATCAACAATACAATATACAGGAGATACTCAGTAACATAAATGCCAGCCTGGATCAAGCCTGAGTTCCATCCAGTGTAGTATTTTTATTTTCAACAACATCCAGACTGAGGTATTTCAGAGGAAGGTTTCAGCAACTCAAAGCAGGCAGAGGTGGATAATTCCTCCCTCTTTTCATCACACTCAGAAAAGATCTCTCTTAGTAAATTGAGATTGCGTTAAATCCTGAAGCATAAGGTTTCATTTTTGTTCCCATATTCTTCCTTTTAGCATTAACTATTACAACCCTGGATATTACCGCTATTTCAATACAAGCCTATGCTCTCATAAGACTATAACCCCAGCAACTTCCTGTCATAATGAGCTCCAAGTTCCAATTACACTGTATTTGTAAAAAGTATTTCCTCCTTTCAAGTCTGAATTTGCTGCTGTTCAGTTGGGCAGACTATTATCTTGTTCCTGTATGGTGCAGTTGGAATTGCAAACCGCACCCTAGCAGCTCTGTGCTGTAGTCACAACAGTACCTGGAACATGCCCTTATTGTCAGCTGGCCTTCCAAATATTAGAAGCTTTTCTTGTATTCACCAGTGGATCAAGTCCAAGTAGATAAAAGTAGCAAGAAACAAAACCCACCACTTGTAAGGAGAGAAGAATGATGTGCTCAGCAGGGAGTGTTCACCAGGTCAGTGGTTAGTCAGGAGAAGGTATTCTCCTAACCTTTTGCTGGGTGCTCCTGGTGAAGTCTTCAAGGGATGCTGTACATACCACTCTTTGAGCCAGCCCCTTTGAAGACCCTGGCTGCAGCCTGACCTTTGAACATGGCACCTGTCTTACCCAGCTTGCTATGAAATGCCTTGTTTCTATTAGTTGCTGGGGTTGCTTGTATAGTCAGGGACATCTCGAGAGAGCAGCGACATAAGAATCTCAAGTGGGATGAAGTCCCTTCAGGACATGACTATTTCAGCCTGTTGACCACATGAAGAGACCCAATAACTTTCTTAAACTAGACTAAATTTAGGTAGGAGCAGACCCACCCCTATATCAGCAGGCAGCAGCTGTGGAGAACACAGCAGTGGCCATTGGCCCGCCAATACAATCATGTAGTCATGTATCACACGCTGTCAGGCAGATCTACAGCTGGCAAACTGAAAGATGCTTTGGGAAAGAAAAGGAACACCTCTGTGCAGCTATTTGCTTAGTAAACAGTTTCCAGAGGTGAAAGTTTTCTTCCATATTTAGACGATGCAAGTAATGCCAGACAGCCCCCAAGTACTTATTTCTTACAATTGCAGGTGGCAACATTTCTCTCATGTTGTGATGCTTATTGTTTCCTCAAGCTTTCAAAAATACTCATTCATAAGACAGATTTTTTCCATGCATTTTAGTCAGTTATTAACATATAATTCTGAATATAATTTAGAAGGATATGTTGGTATGTTTTTGATGATGAGCTGTTGTAGTAATTAGATTTCTTCTCTACACTGGTGTGTTTCTTCAAGTCCTGGAGAGGAATTCTGTGACTTAGTGTATTCCAGAATTTCAGTCACTGCTTACAAGAAAAATTATTTTTAAAAAAATTGCTAAAATAACAGTGGAAGGCACAAACAGTGCAAAATACATGTAGCTCGTCTCCTTTTTAAGTGGTTCAGGCAATCCATTAATTAGAATGGAAAAACTTGGTAGACTCAAAACGTTGGTAGTCTACTGTCACTTTATCCTAAATACTTGGAGTAAATGAAAAAGGAGAAAGAAGAAAAGGAAATTAGTGAGCAGGAACTATATATATAAAAATGCAAATAAAAAAGAAAAGTATAGTGGCCATAGTTGGTTAATTGAACCCTTTGGGTTCTGCTTTGGCAAGTGGTATTTTTGCACAGTACTGAAGCTTCAGCTGCTTTGCAGATCTACAGAACCTTCGGCTGCTCTACAGACCTACCACAATGTGACATACTTCTTCTGGATGTGAGAAGGGCATCAATGAAATAATAAAGCTAATTTTTTTTTAGATATACAAACCGAACATGTTTGATCTTTATCACATTATCCCTGTTCTTCATAAAACTTATGTACTATTTTGTCCTGGTTTTTCTGTTGTTAGACCATCAATCATAAGAGCATTGACTGCATATTTATGGAGTTCAGCAGTCAGCTCTTTTGTGTTGCTCATTTATGCCTGTGGGTTGCACCTTCATTTCAGTAACAGTGAGATGTAATGTGATTTACGGAAATGCTTATGTGGTCAAATAGTTTTGATGCATGTGCTTGACACGGGAGAGCTGCTTCTGACAAGCGGCTTTGCCAACAATCTGTACCATCTGACCATTACGTGGAGCCTAATAAAAATGAAATAGATTTCTTTCTGGTGAGAATATGAAGGGAAGGGACTCATAAAGATGTCGCTTAAATTACTCAATGCTTTTCTGAATAATGTATGGATGCTATAGTACTATGGAGATGCAGATTATAGAAGAAAAACTAGGAAGGCAGGACCTCTCTGAGAGGAACCCAGGGTTTTGGATGGCATCCTGCTAGGACTTGGCCAGATGTAGAGACACTTAAAATACAGGCAGTAGGCACTGTGCATACTGCCCTTCTGCAGTACAATTGAGACTGATTGTAATCACCATACAAAAGGAGAGTCCTTGTGCATCTGACCTTTACAGTTATAAGTGTCTATTCTCATAATTAGTGGAACTGGGATGTGGAGGGCCTTACACCATGCACACTCCCCTGCAGTGAAGGGCTCCAAGAGCCCAGCTCTGAGTAGGTCCCTTTTGCTGGGAAGGAATGCAGGGCTGAGAGGAAGTTGTTTTCTGTGATGAATCTTAGTTGTTTTCAGCCAGAACCTGGCCTTATTTTCTGCCAGTAAACTAAAACCATCTGAATTAGTTTCTGGATATGGATTCCTTTGGCATACAAAAGATCTTAGCTGTCTCACGCCAACCATTCTTCTGAGCTCAGTATGGAGATACACCAGAGGAGAAGGTACAATAGATTAATGCTGTATCCCCAGCCCCAGTTAGTTCTTTGGCAGATACTATTAGCTCAAGTAGTTCAGAGCAGCCCTGAGGCTCCTCCAAGCCATGAAACACTGGTTCCAAGGCTTGGGAGGGAGGGAAGGCGTTAGGGTGAGTGAAAGGTATAGGAGCACGCTTTAGGATCTGAGCCAACGTTACTGCAGTCAGGGAAGTCTTTCTATTGACTTCAAAAGGTTTTGAATCAAGCCCTAAGGATGAAGGAATTGAAGTCTGACTGCTTGAATTATTATACTAAAAGGATTTCGCTTCTCTGACAGGGGTAAATTTCATTTCTCTTTAGCTGTGAGACAGAAAGAAGTGTGTGAAATGTGCCAGTTGCCCCATAGGTGCTGTTCTCTAAAAACTATCTTCCCTGTTTCCCTGTGATACTGTATGTAATCTTTGATGTTTTTGTGCATGGTGGTTTCATGAAGCAAGTTCTTGTCCTGTTTTCTAGGTACTCTATTCATAGGTGCAATTGGTTGAATGTAATTTCTCATAAGCATAGAAAAATGAACTTGAAATTCTGTTGAGAACTTGATAAAGAAGAGTTCAGGTTAGTGCCATTATAGAGTTGGAGTTTTGTGAAGATGGTATTGATTTGTTTTCACATCAGCCAAAAATTACAGCTACACAAAAGAGCCAGTTTGACTTTCAGTGACCCCAGGGAATTGTCTCTTTCTCTGTAGAATAAAAGCCTGGAAGTCTCTTGCAATCATGTTGATTCTGTTGTAGACTCTGTAAGAGTTTGGTTATATTTCTTCACCTGCAAGCAAAAAAGGCAAAATCACATTAAGTGAATTTATACTAAAGAAGAAGTTTATTCATAAAAATGTTTCTGTGTAAACGCGAACAAAATTATTTGTAGGATCTGGGGTTTTCTACTTTTTTCCTTCTCACTTAGTTCATTGTCTCTAGTTAGGAAGAGTTATAAGTAGTCTGTACATATACAAAGCTCTCATCAGGGAATGAAGACATGTTCTGTTTGAATTACAGAGAGGTTGGTGTAGAGCTGTGATAAGGAAGCAAAGATACCTGGAGTAGTGAAATACTACAAATAGTTACATAAAATGAAAGTTACAGACTTGTTTCAGCACACTAGTGTCTGCTGATAGTTGTGAAACCAATATTTTTGCTTTAGGAGCTAGAAAGTTATGTATTTTTAAAGAGATTAATTTTAATCTGAAAGAAGGGTTCCCTGTATTTGACATTCAGGGCTATATGATATATTTCAGTATGTAAGTTATTTTTATTTTAACAGTAACATTTTTGGAACATACTGAATTGGTATATTTTGAAAGGCAAAACACGTTAAACCAGTTACATGAAACTGGATTCTGTGTACCGGGTGCTAACAGCAGAAACCTCACACAACACTGGAGCATCAGTTTAGCTGTTTCTTGTGGTCTAACACACAACTTGGCATGTAGGGCATGTGCCTTTGGGATAGATTTTTCATCAGAGTGAATGACATCTCTTTGTAATGTACTCCATACGAAATCAGCAAAATAGCACTCTTCAGTTTCATCAGTTATATACTTTCCAGGCAAAATCATGTATTCGCACAGAGGCACAAAGCTAAAGAACAGAAAGAGTTTAACCACAGACCTCCTGATAAGTGTACAGACATGCATTCTCCTGAGACTGTGCTGCACTGAAACATGGAAGAATATTGAACGACTGAGCTAGTATGAAAGATGATATTTAAACCTCTACCCTTGTTTTTTTCATTACTGATATAGTAACAACAGTACCGATACTCTCTGTGCCTTTAAACCACGAGTGTCCCTGTGCTTTGGTTGGTGTCATTCTCCTTATTCCTTTAACAAGGAAACTGGCCTGCTGCAGGTCAAGTGCTTTGCCTTGAGCGGTGTGAGCCAGTGGCAAAAGCAAGACCTGTCATTCACGTCCTTCAGGTTTTTTCCAGCTAGATTGTATTGTCTCTCATTGTATCATTAGAACAGGAGAAGATACTGAGGTACAGTAAGGCGCAGAGATTTATCTAGAAAACTGTGAGGAAAACAGCCAGTAGAGTGTGCTGCTCTCTTATGATGAAACACACACGCACAAAAATCATTAGTTGTTGCTTTGCCTAAAACCTTCTAAATGTCTTTTCTTTTTATTACTCCTTAAGATAAAACTGTGCTTGTTGGGTTAGAATTTATATCCCTTTACCATTGCCTTCTCTGGAGTGGCATTCAGAAAGTCAGCAGGTAAACCAGCTTTGACTCAAGACAGTGTGAACCCCAAGTCAGAAGTACAGTATAAGACAGCAGTGGAGTCAGATCATCTCATTTTCCTTTCAGCCTGAAGTTCCTTATTCTGAGAGTCCCATTCATGATGGTCCAAAGAAAGTGTTTACATTCCCCCTTTTCCAGTTGACCTTACCAGTTATCCTCTGACCCTATGTTATGATCTCAAAACATCTGTGGAATCCTGGCAACATCGGTATTCCGGGGAGGAACAGAGAGGGGGAATTGAGGTTATGCAGGATCTTTCATTGCCTTTTGCTTTGGTTATACAGAGCATTGCAGTATTTTCGTGCCAGAGCTTGCATAAGAACATTTAAAGTAGATCAATGAATTGTTTCTGAAATACTCTGTGACACAGTTACATTATCTTTTACAATGTTGTCACAAGGGTTTGTTTTTTGTTTGCTTTTTACAAATAACTTATTAGAAACAGCATTTCTCCATGTGTCCAAACTTCTCCCTACATGGCACTTTCCCACCAACTGGGAATGGAGGTGATGAGCGTCCTTTGCAGCTGATGGGTGCCACTCTTGGCTGGCTGATTATCTGGCACAAGATGTATTGTGACAGCATGAAAAATGTCGTGCGTTGGCAAATGAACCCATGCCTTCTACCACGCACGCTGCTTTTGGACAGGGAGTTCAAAAGAGAAAAACATGAGTCATGCCTCAGAGTGGATGGGTTTTGCTCTTCACTATAATTTGAGTAAGCCTTTGTCTTTAATGCAAAAACTAGAAGACTGAAATAGTTCTTAATCTTTATTTCTGGTTAAAAAAATCAATAAACAAAAAAGAGGGCCCATGTCTTCCTTCCACTTTACAATTAAGCTTGTTTTCAGACTTTTGTGTAATGAGAGAGGATCTTTCTAGATTATTATTTTGGCTTTGTATCAAAAAGTATCTTCAGTCTTTAAAACAAGCCCGTGCCATTAATACAATCATATTTATTTAACTAGAAACCTTTTTTTTTTCCTGTATTCAGTGGCACATACACAAAAACCAATCTATCATAAGAAATGTGATTTTAATGTTAGAGTTAAGATTTCTGGAAATGATGGGAAAAGTGGCCACAGTTAGGAAGATGAACTCAATTGGTAAAACTCTACCTGTGCATGAGATCAAAAGAGAACAGTACTGAAATGTAGACAGCTCTTTGTGGCTTGTATAAACAAGTGCTCCTGTTACTACCTCAACTGGCGCTGCAGGCATCATAATGATCACAGAAAAAGCCATGGAAAAGGGCAGATTTACCAAATGCCTAAGATGACTGAAGGAAGATCTTAATGACAGCTTTCTTAATGACATTTGCTTAACTTTTGCAACCATGTATTAGCAGAATAGGAGTGAAATGACTTAAGTTGCGATGAGCCTAAGGACTTAAATGTGTCAGTGCCAGAGCAGAGTCAGCATGAGTGTCCCTGCTGCCTAATGCTAGTGCCTTTTCAATTAACACAGAGGGGTAGTATTCCTGGTGTGATTTCCTAAAAATCCTCTAGCCATGGCAACACAAGTTAGACAAGTCAAGATTTCCCTATATGATCTATATATCAGGGACAGCAATGCAAAGAGAGAGTGAGACTTCTCTGAAGTGACACTGGTCTCATCTGTGCCATTTGTGGACATGTGGAGCAGGGGCTGAGCTATAAAGCCCAGGTTCTCCCTGACCTGTGCTCTCACTATCCATATAGTCCCTTCCAACTCTAATCATTCTATAAATATTGTGCACCCTGGGACATATCTAGGGCAGCTGCGTTACAAGGTTATGGGAGTTCAGGCTTCACCTCATCCATGTTCTGGGTTGTACACACGCACACACTGCAGCATGGATTGTGCGTGGTTGCACAGGAATTTGGGCAGACACAGGAATTCTTGTCCAATATGTACCCCTGCCTACCCTTAGTAATATGTCATGTAGACATGTCATGATCAACTCCTTGCCAGAGACATAGTTTACATGTCCCTGTTTGGACCCCAGTCTTGCTCTGCATCCTTGTGACAGCACCTCGTTCAGTTTTTTGGGCTAGAAAAATAGTCAATTTTTTTCTGCACCCAATTAATGAAACATTTTCCTTTTTTTCCTGTTCTAAAACAAAACCAAAACTCCTTTATAAAAAAAAAAAGCAAAACAAACCCAAATGTGTACAAGTGCATGCCGCTTTTAGTATAATCTGTGGGAGGTTCACAACTGGCACAAAGATGAGATTTCCTACTGTTTTTCTTTGGGGTACTATAAGAACTGACTATATAAAGCTTTTGCAGTGGTACTATATATACATATGACAGGAGTTCATTACACTAGAACAAAATGTATAGTGTTCAGAAGGCATAATCAGCCATGCCTGCTTAAAATATTGAAGTTAGTTAAAAATTTGATCATGCAAAATATACTAGATTGCTAAATGAAGGTAGAATTTAGTACTGTAAGAATCTGTCAGAGAGATGGTCTTGAATCCTGGCATCTTCTGCGAGGAGGAAGAAAATGGAAATAAGTGTGCTTTGTGTGCCTGTCCTTTGCCTGCATGCCTTTGTAATATAATTACTAGGTAAAAATGTTACAGCATAAGAAAAAACATGGCATGTCTGAATTAAGTACAGCCTACTGCATACATGCACAGGAACAGAGGCTTCTGTTAAATTCCTGGTGCTTCTGTGCAGCTTGTGAAGTAGGTGCACAATTTTTATTTAGCAGCAAAGTCCAATACTTGCAGTTCAGTTACATGAAGACTTAGATTCTGCAGTAGGTATCAGCACAATAGTTATTGCTGTATTTCCTAAAAAGTTTGTGAGAAAAAATGCTCTTGCAGTACGTGCTTCCAGTAACACCCACTGTCTTTTTTTTCCTGGGCATTTCAGCTTTCCCTTTCATATGTCTTGTACTTGTTTAAAAGAACAATATATATTTAGCTTGGTGCCAGAGCTATGCTGGAGTAATGCTGTCTGGGGTGATAGAGTTGAGGATAATCTGAACATCAGCATCATTATCCCAGATGTTGACACAACAGTCGCCTATCCCAGATATGTCACATGAAGTGCATGGCCCTTACGGCAGCTTTAAGGTAAGACTAAACAATCTGGAGCACTCCCAGATTTAGGGAGAGAACGGCTGTGGCATGCATTTTTACAAGGAAGAAGTGATTGAGCAGTGATGGTACATTGAGGGCTCTGATGTTCTAAGATGGAAACTCCAGTCTCTCCCCAGCAGGGCATCACGTTTACATTGTCAAGATACAACACACAAAAGACAATGGTTAATTGCAGTTGGCTTCGGGCATGGGTCCAGAAGAAATCAAGACCTCTGTCTCTGTGTGGGTAGCAAAGCACCTCAACCACTAAGCTCTGTGTGTTCCTGTAAACATCTCTTTTATTTAAACACATGTGTATTTGCACACTCCCACTGTTCAGGTGTTGTCCATGGGAATCCTAGTGTTTGCATGCCTGAGGGACAGTGTGTGAAAACTGCACCCACAAAATGATGTCTGTCTAAACCAGGCTGTCTTGGGTCTTTGATTATATGACGTTTGCTGTGACAGGGACTTATCCTTGGATATAAGTGCACAGGTTATGTGACTGCAGTGGGATCTAGGTTTTCTAATAAGAGAAAACCTTTTTTGACCCTTAGGAGACTATAAAATGAACAGCTTTTGAGAATTTTATTAAACTAAATATAATGAGATCTGTGACAACTATCTCAGATTTACCTAGGTTTCCCAGCACAGACAATTTACATTTTAACTAGCATGTGGTTACATTTTTTCCCTGGGTTTAATCATTAAACACTGAAAATCTTAATTTCATCAAATGCAATCAAAGAATTTTGTATAGTAGCAATTAAAAGTATAAAACTAGCATTTGAGCTACAGCAAATTAAACAGCTGCATTGGAGTATTTTTAGCAGTCAGCCCAATCAAAATGTACAAAAGGCTTTTATTTTTTTAAAGAGTATCTGCCGGGTGTAGCTCTGGTTTCCATAATTCAGCAACCTTGCTAAATATATGCACACACTTAGAAAATTCAGTTACTGATATGTAGGAAACTGTATTTTTTCTACAAGGCAACTTGGGTGAAAAAGTTCAGAGGGGTTGTGCTGACTGAGTTACTTTTGCAGAAGGGGAGCTTCCAGCTGTAGCTGAAGTGTTTAAATAAGGAAACCAAGAGCTACTTTGTTGTTTCTGTTACTTTTACTGTACTTCATGTGTGGCATTGAGTTTTCCATATTGCAAATGCCACACATGAAGCCAGAAGACCTTGTTTCTCATCATTTCTAGCTCCTGCCACTTTGTGGCAGTAAGTCTTTTTATTTTACTTTTTTTTTTTTTTTTTTTACTGAAATGCCCAAGTTTTTGTGTGTCAACCATCAGAGTCCTACATAATCAGCTATATAATTAACCAAGTGGTAGTTGTTAGCTTCAAGTACCAACATGTTCCACATCCCTACCGTTTAGAGACTGAATGAAGAAATTTGGAGGAATTTTAGAAGCCTGTGTAATTCTGAGTTGCCTGACTGTGGGAATTCAGCTGTATCCCACTACTTCAGGAGATTTAATAGACTTCAGTCTCATTTTGCAATGACACTTAGAAATATAGACAGGGTCTAAATTTGGTTTCTGTCTTCATCCCATGGAATCTTTTGACCAAATGTTTAAGTACAGGGTGTAGACAATGCACTCAAAAAGGGACAAGGTAGGTCCAAGGCATGAGTAGAGAAAGAAGTTTTGGAGTAGAAAGAAGGGGCTGAGTGGGAAAGACAGAGTATGTCCATCAGTGTATGCATTAATGGAGAAACCTCTGGCCTGCCTCCACTTTGGTGTAACTGTAAGAGGAGGTCACAGCCAAAGGCAGGGGGGAAGGTCTAAGCAGAAAACCAAATGACTCAAAGTCACTTGAAACTGCTTTGGGCCAACAAAGACCGTTACAGTCATAGCATGTGAAATAGTCATAAACTGACATTGTTTCATATCCAGGTCTCCCTTCAGCCACTCCATATTTTTTTTTCTGAAAAAGAATAAAATAAACAAACACCCTAGACATCTGTTGGGACAAAGATCCTACTTTGTCTAATAATCACTTAGGGAACCTGTGGTTTTTGTGTTATGAGTCCTGTTTCTCAGAGGCAGTATTCTCTTCCATTCTTCTTCTAGCTTCCTCCATCTTCCTGTTTCATCCTTTCCTCCATCTGGCTTTTGGGTATTCCCGATGTTTTACAGATCATCTCCTATTAATCAAAGCTGTTCTCCCTCCTCTAGTGATTCAGTTTGTTGTTTATCATGAAATGCATTAGCTTAAACTTAATGAACTTCCACTAGAGCTCTTTCCTGTTACTTGCTGCCATGAAGCATCAATCAGTATCACAACAGTAAATGCTAGTTTGTTGTGGATGACATCTTTAGAAGGAGAGATGCAGCTGAGGAGGTGAAGGGAAGTGGCTATTTAGAGCTCAAGTCATCAAATAAATTACTCAGTGATAAAGTCACTGTCTTGTTCTTTAGTGATGTTCATGTCATGTTGCTGTGTGGGGAGGTGGTGATGCATCATTGAACTCTGGTGCTTTGTGATCTTGTATCAGCGCTGGAGATATTTTGGGATACTGCCAATATTCTGCAAGCTTTGCAGGCACGAAATGTTAAAATGAACAAGAGAAATAATTACTAAATCATCCCTCCCCTTACACTGTGAGCTGGGCCTGGAACTCAGCTTTTGTTTAAGTGCATTTCCCAGAGTGACAGAGGCGGCCTCCGCACTGCTACCAAAACTGCATTCTCTGGCTGGCTGGAGAACATGTTTTCATACATCTTTACGCCAGCTCCGGGAAGTGACATCGTGTTTTTCACTGCACTTTGAAAGCTTCCAGCCAATGCTATAAATAAACAAAACTAGTGTTACTTCTTGTTGTGGGCTACTGCTAGCAAGCTGAGAGCCCTCCATCCCTGGCCTCTGCCTAAAAGCTTACTTGAGAGGAAGGGATATCATTGACAGTTCCCCTAAGAAGGCTCTTCAAAGGAAGTGTTTTCTCAGAAGGTGTTTGGAGCCAACAGTGATTACAGCAAAACTGGGAAATATGGACACTCAAAATGGGGAGTAATCATGTGAAGAAGGGAGGGACTCATGAGCCCCCAGATTACTTCTTCAGCTGGCTTGCTCCATCAATGCTGTCTGGCATGGTAAGCCTAGAAGTGTTGGTGAGGCTGCTCTTAGACACCTAGCTAGGACCAAACCTTTGCGCACTGCCAGGAAGGTCTGGATGTACAGTGTGTAGTGTTCACCTAAATTCCTGTGATTAAACATTTCTCTTGCCCAAGACTGATGCTTTCGAGTTTTGTAAACTCATGCTTAGGGGAACTGCAGCATGCACTGAACACCATTTTTATACTAACATCTGGCTTGAAAATACCAGCCTAAGTATATGGAACACACAATAACAGTGGCATTAAGTAAAAGTACTTACCAGTCTACCCGGTTGCCAGTGCCTGAAGAGGTTTCCAAGGGATTTGACCAACAGCACTGCAAATTTTTTGCCAATGAATGATGAAAACATTAGGTTGTTTATACTTCGGGGCTATCCTGAAGTGACTGCTTGCCTGGCATCCTCCTTAATTTTTTTTGCCCCCTTCAGAAGGGTGTCTAAGGTGGGGGTCCACTGTGGGAGTTAAGATATCATGTTTTTATTTCAAAAAGCAAGCTGAAGCCCTTAGATTTTTGTCTCCAGCTGAGAGAAGCACACATTTAGAAATTACAACATTGGTATTGGCTATCTGGAGCTTTAGGAAGTGGCTGGCAGTCAGTTAAAACTGGGCTGGAGTTCAATATCAGAGTTATGCTGCCTGTTTTTGTAGGATGTGTTTGAGTCCCAGGCTATGCTGCAATATGGTTTTGATGTAGAAGTATGTAAAAAGGAAATGTAACCCTTAAGAAGCTGTCTGCATTTTCTGGTACAGACAGGTTGTTCTACATAACTCCTGTACAGGACCATGTTTGTGCTAGAAAGGTGTGCCCCATGTACTGTGATGCAGATTCTGACCCATTTTTTTGTGTGTGTGGTGTAAATATGGGGTAAAGCTGTTAAGGTTGTGCCCTTGAGCAATGGGCTGTGGACCAGTCTGTCTTTCTGTGTCATAATGACAGCTTTGGGGTCGGTGCTGCACAGTGGCAGAAATGAGACACTGTGCTTCTCTTCAACAAGGAAAGGTGTAATCTTTATACTCTAGAAATGAACATGGATATCTACTGGTTTGGTCCCCAAACTTGCTGGCTGTGCTATCTCACTGGTCATAGCAAATCTCTGTGTACAACATTTTTAAGCACCTGGTCCATACATCCAAAGTCACAACTGCTTTTATATAAGGATCTTGACTTTCTTTTGGGTTTTTGGTGGTTGTTGTTTTTGGTTTTTTTTGTTTTTTTTTTTACAACTGTGGCACCTTTCAACAGCAAGGTTTGTGTGAGCAAAGGTTTAACATGTTAAGTTAAACCTTTGCTCACACAGAGTGTGACACTAAAAATAATTTTCCCTGACTGCTTGCAGTGAGTGAGGTGCCCAGATCTGTTAGCACTATTGCATTGTGTTCACTGGAATATTATTGCTCTTATCAGAGAAAGCAAATCAAATTCATAATCCAGAGACCTTTTTTTTTTGTTTCCCCCAGTATGGTTTGGGGCTTGTAATAAGAGTGCTTGGGACAATTTGCAGCACTGTTGTGTATGCATGAATAATACCACCTCCTGGCACCCAAGTTGAAGAACAAGTTTCAAAAAGGAATATTTGCCCTAAGGGCCTTCCCCAAAGACACTGAAACTAATTAAAAGGCTCCCATTAACTTCAAGTTTTGGATCCGATGCCCAGTGTTTTTGTTTTCGGAGAACTGACTGCAAGCGCGATTTTCAAGCTGTGGTGCAAGGCGGCTTTGCTCTGATGGTGTTCGTGTCACCTGATGCCCCTTGGAACACATCGCTAATGTGTAAAACAGATTCACCTGTTTACAAAACCATTCTCAGATGAAACCATTTAAACTCACTTTTTAAAAAAGGAAATAATCATTCATTTTGCTTTAAGGGTTAATTGCGCTGGCTAACTAGACTATGCAATAAGGAAAGGATCCAGGGTTCTTAGGCCTAGAAGTGAAGTCATGCCCCTTACCAGTAGAGAAAAGAATGGTAATTGCCTGCTGTGAGTACGAACATATTTTGTTGGCTAGCAAAGAAATGGCACTGACAACTGGCAAATCTACTCTGCTGAGGAAAAAATGTATTTTTGAGGCAGGCACACAGCCAGCATTTTCTTTCGGGAAGTCTCATAAGTGGAATCAAAACTCTTGTGGAGGTAACATAAAACTGTGCGTTAGAAGGTTGTTTTTTTTTTAATCCCACATTTAATTCTGTCAACATTTCATGCTGGAATAAGAAAAATATTCCTTAGGTTGGTTTCAGTCAATTCCCCTCATCATTTTTTTCCCCTTAGTTCCTTTCTCCACCCCTCTCCTCAAGATTTCTTTCAGCAGCATATTTGTTTAGAAAGCAGGGGTCTTTAGGAAAATGGTGATACAGTCTCCTCTAAGACCTGCCGTGTGAGCAGCACCACGGATTTTGAACCTGGCCCTAATTTGGGGATGTGCTAAGTACCAAGGATTCACACAGAAAGGGTGGTCTTACGGACAAGTGGAACCCATCCAGGGAACCTCTGACCCATCCATGTCTTGTGCAGTCCTTCCTACCCTCACTTTGCAATAAAATAAGAATTGGAAAAACATCACATGGTAGAAAAATTCATTGGAGATGAAGGGGCAGAGCTAAGGCCTCAGAGATGAGGCAAGTCTCACACAGTGCATCTACTGGTAGTAGGCACAGAAAGTAACTTGCTTTAGTGAGGAGTCCTTAGGGTCATGCCTATAAATACATTTAGGCTTTATTTAGTTCTAAGATAAGTGGGCTTTGTAATCAATTCTCTACATGCCTCAAGGTGGCCGTACTGGGAGTAGTTTGGTATTAGGGCCTTTTGAAAATTTTCACAATAGATTTGCACCTAATCTTTTTAAAATGCATTTAAGAACTGAGCACTTCTGAAATATTAGCCTTCTGACTTGGGGCTTTAGGATTTATAAAGAGCTGGAACTTTGGCTCATAAATCTGTATACAGGCACTCAAACAAATAGCCTGGTTTTCCAAAATGCTGAGCACTCAACTTCTTTGGTTGATTGTCTAGAGTTTAGCCTAAAAAAGGCCTGTAGACCTGAGTCCCCATTCTTTCCTCACACACTTTTTAGTGGTTTAAACTGTGTTCCTCTCTATAGAGCTTCACTTTGCAGTTGTATACTTCCTATGTATCACTTGCAAAGTGAATTGCTAAAATTCCTTGCATGCTGAGCTTGAAATTGAAGGTACCTTGCTATTGCCAGAACAGGATGCCCTTTTTGTACCAAAAGCTTCGTTTCAGCAAAATTCTTTGACACCCTCAACTTTAGCTAAATCTTTGCTACTCATTGCTACTATCCTGGTCTTATCATGCTTCAAGATATACCCTGTAGCTGGTGTATGCTTTTGGTATTTGTCTATTAGCAATTAGGCTAAGATCATCTTACTTCATGTACTCTGATGAACAGCAGCCAGTTAGTAATTCCTTCTTGCCATTCAAAGGAGTTTGAGCCATAGAAGTGAAAGCTCCTCAAGACCATTTCTTTGTCTCATTCATTTCCTCAGCCATTACTTTTTCTTTTAACTTGAACACCATTAGCTTACAAAGTCTATTTTTAAGCTGTTTGGTGTGATTCTTTATCACAAAGAATCTTAATTTATGGGATGTAAAATAAGTATCTGATGCCATAAATTTCTAACGGAGCATCTTTTCCCCCATTTTTAAAAAACTGCAAGTGAGCAAACTTGTTGCCAGAAAATTGGTTTGTTCAGACTCTTTTATTACTTACAGAACAAGTAGCATAACAAAGTACAAATGTGCAACAGAAAGTTGTGGAAGACCTTTTAGAACAGGAGCTATAGAAGGCATTAACATGACTTTATTTATGGATGAACAACTATTTGGAGACAGGACATAAATGTTTCATTTTCTGAAGAAATGATCTGCTGTTGCATTAGAGTCTTCTGTTCTGGCAGCTTTGTAATGGCATTGCAGTGGCAAAACAGACCAAAATTAAAATTCCGAAAATTCTTAAAAGAGTACAGATTTCTCAGAAGATTATTAACGGCAGGAAGTAAATGGGAAAAAATGATATTTTAATAGTCTGTCTGGATTTCCTCTAAACAAATATGAAAGTAATTTTGGAGGCAGCGCTGCTTAGAATGGATTGAGATTTTTCTTCTTTGCATTGTTTTATAGTACTGCCAAAAAAATGTAATTGATAGAGGTAAATATTAAAGATAAAATATGTTTGTTGTTAACTTGGGGAGGTATATTTTGTCTTTTTACAAAAGCATGTATAAGAACTGTAGTGGGATTGAAAAGCGAGGGGCAGACAAGTCTTTCTATAGAGTCAGGGATACAGTGCACCTGCCTACCATTTTATTTGGCCTGGGTATAAATAGAGGGCTTTGGACCAGGTTGCCATTAATCTCTCATCTTTCATTATTATTCAGTAATTTAATCCACAAAATACTTTAAGTGGTATATTATGACCCTTTGATTTCTAACTGATTTTCCTCACAGATCTTTTTCTCCCTTATATGTTTATTGCGTTCCTGTGCAGATGGAAAGTCTGGGTCTGCTAGCAAGGCCAGAGCAAAGTTTTCTGAACAGAAACCAGTTCACCCTGACTTTTGAATTGCAAAGGACTTCTGAAAGGAGGCTGGTCCCTTTTAAACATCAGAGGAGAACTGAGCATGAACAGACTTTGCAGAGCTGAGTCCTTCAGAAGCAGGGCTGGCTTTGTGCCTGGACTTGCACTCACTGAAATTGAGAGAGGTGTGAAGTACAGCCGTGCTTGTGGCGTGTAAAATAGGCCTCTGAATGGAAATGAAATGTAGGAGGAGGTGCTAGATGTGTTTCATTATTGTAAACTCTGTAAGAATTGCAGAAGCAAAAAGAACAGCACTTTCCATTCTTCTGCTGCTAGATACAGATAAATGCAGCTCCAGTGAAAGGGCTCAGGCTACCAAAAAGGATGAGATGGAGACCTCAACTGTGAGGGTAGTTGTTTGTTCGGAAATGTATTTAGCATTTTATTAGTAAGTGTTAGCAATAGGAATGTTCAAATTAAAAAATCCCACATATTAATCTTCTGCCCAAAATTCAAACAACTCATATTTTTGAAGACTAGTTAACTTTGGTTTTAGTTTTCATAGAATCACAGATTGGTCAAGGCTGGTAAGGACATCTGGAGATTATCTCCTCGGCATTTTCCTGTGTTATCTTCTGGGCTTGAGCAAACCCATGCAACTAAAATGGGAGCAAGGCTGTAAAATACTGTCTATGACCTGGATGAAACCTGAATGATGTGGAGATTTGAGAGCAAAGAGATTTTCTGGTGAATTTACACTGTACTTTCATTTAAAAAAAAAAAAAGAGATCTTGGAATGAAGTCTAAACTTCGGAGAAACATCTGAACTCTGGGATAGTTGCCAAAGCCAGACTTAAAAAAATAAAAAGAGTATTAAAATGCAATGAATGTTTATGAAAGAGGAAAGATTGACATCTGTGGAGATCAAACATCTCTGCTTAAGAACAGTTGTTGGCAGCATGGGTTAAGTCAGGGCTGTGATGAGATGGTGCTTTTCCTCAATTGAACTGTGTGCCTGGTGTCCACAACCTTTTAATTCTTCTGTTCTGCTGAAGGGTCACTCAAAAAAAGTCTCAGTATACCCTGTTTACAGTGTTAGAAATGTCTAGCTTGTGACTTTTTATCATTTACATCAATGGAAATTGTGAATTAGTTATCAATTTGCATTGCCCTTTACTCATGTCTTTCCCAAAATAGGTGATTAGTTATTATTTTGGTGTCATTCTTCTCTGAAGTCAGATGTTAGAACACACATAATAGTTTGGTAGTTTCACCTCTCAGCTTGACTTCTTGTGATCTACATCCATAGCTGCTTCTCCTCATGTATGTTGGTGGCTCACAGAACCACCTACCCCACAAGTCGCAGTTCCTGCCACTCAAAGTACTTCACAGCTATACCTTGCCATCTGAAGAGAAAACTTGCTTCCAAAAATAAAAGGCTAATACAAGTTCTTTTCCTTTTTCTGAGACAGACAACTCATGTCAGCTACTGGGAGCACCGGTCCCTTAGGCTTGGAGAGAGAGAGAGAGAGACTGAGCTCTTCACCCTGTTTCATTGCAGTCCTCTACTGGAAATAGATTACGGACCACTTTAGTAATTGCTTTCTGTTGTTTGTTTGTTTGTTTTTAGTTAATAGGAAAAAAACCAGAAACATTTTAAACCAAGTTCAAAAGGAATTTGGTCATCTCTATTTCCCCATCCAGGAGAAAAAGTAGTAAAATCTGGTTTGAGTTTAGCTATCAAACTAAAAGTAAATTGAATTAAATACGAAAATGTTTGAAAGCCGAGTTGTATTTCATTCCAGCTGCATTGCTGATTTAAATGGGGTGGTGGAAGGGGAAAGGGCTTAAATATTCAGCATTTTTATGATTAAGTATCCCTTGTGCCCCCACCACACCTCCTCTGAAAACACAACACACAGCACATTTGGAACAGCTCATTACTGCTATGCTTCAAGGCCCTGATGCCTGTTGGCATAGCCCAAAGCAAGGTGAGATGTGGAGCTGCACCGGTGTGTGTTAGCACCATCTGTTTGAACACATCAGCCATTTTGCAAAGGTCTAGCCAGAGCCAAAGCCCATGCTTTGTGTATATGTTGCAGCGGACTTCGAGGGCAAATGAAGGAAAAGGTGGAAAATAAATAAAAGTTTCCTCAATTTGAAAGCATGCTAGAAGAAGAAAATGTCACTTGAATGATCAGTGGGAAAAAAGAGAATCATGCTATTTAGCTTCCCAAGGGAAGGGAAAGAGAGTGAGTCTGGCCTTTAATTATGAATTCCACAAGTAGGACAGGGAGGGAAGTGTATCTCTGGTGATTATTTCATGTAAGTACTCCACAAGCGGTCTGTGACGCTAGTTTGTGTAGAATATTTTTTGGTCCTACAGTGTTAGCAGGCTCAGCAGGGTGACTGATACACCATTGAAGTGAGAAAAATGACGTGTAGAGATGAAGGCTGCTATTCACCAACACGTAACAAGAGGAAATTATATGAATAAGCATTTTCATAATCAGCATACCCAGGAAGCCTGGAATTAACGGCAAAGCTGCCATCCTCCTGGTGTACTCTTCAGGCAGCGATAGTGGTTCAAAACCTGACAGATCTTACTTGTATTTCTGGTGCTGACAGCCTCCTGCATAAGGTATCAGATAAAAATACAGAGCCTTGGCTGCAGTTCTTGTTTCTGACACTCGGGCTGTATCTTTCTGCTGTCATGAGGGTTCACAATTTGAGCCTCTGCTCAAGTCTGAATGCCTTGATGCTCCATATTGCCTGCTGGCTGGCAGTCTGGCACAACTGATCCAACTGCCATCTCCAAGGGGGAGAAACACAGTTGAGTAGAAACACAGCTGGATGCTGATCTGAGCTCACATCTCACCTCCACAAGCAGGATGAATGTAACTGGTTGAAGCTACATGAAGCTAGGAACATGAGCTGACATTCAGACATGGCTAAATAAGAAAGGGCTGACACATCCTGAACTGGGGTTTGTGAAGCAGGAAAAGATGAAGAGACAGGACGGACAAAGCATTAGGCCAAACACAAAAGCACAGATTGACATGTAACAGGGTCCATCCAGAAGGTAACATATGTGTTACCTGTGTTACTGTGGCAACACTACAGAAGGAATCTGAGGTGATAGTAATAGTCACGTGCCATTGATGATGCTTATCTCCCTGTCCAGAGTACACTACCTGCTAGATTAAACTACACTGATTTTGTATCCATTTATGTGAGAAGACTTGTATTTTTAACATTAATTCTGCTGCATGTTTAAATGAGACGTACTTTTCAATGTAATTAAGAAACCTTATTTTCACACAATTGTCAGCTCGCACTTTTCCCACTTTGCTAATGCCTTCAATGCACAAAACCCATGAAGAAAATCTTTCCGTGACATGATGGCATTACCAGCTCTTTTCAAGTGGGAGGACTGTACTCCTACACAGCAGATTTTCCCTGTGTTGTGGTATTCATGCAGCAAAGAGCTGTACTTCTGAAGGGTTTCTTGTTTAAGCTCTTTCATGCTTCTTGCCTTGGAGACTTCTTTTAGACTTGTAGCCAAGAGGAGGTCAGGAAGTGCTCTGTGCTGCAGCTTCTTTTTCTGTATATGTTTCTGTGCGGTTCTCCACAGATCCGTGGAACACATTCCCTTCCATCTCTCTCCCTTTCAGAGTAGTTTATATTTCATTATTTGCAGATGGAAAAATGACAACTTGACAAACAGGGGAGGATCTTTTTATTTAAATTGTCATCATCTTTCAGGCTCCCATGTAATGTAATGGGGTAATACTGAGAATGCAAAACCTGATCGGATTTTATTTGCCCAGTGTGTGAAAAATGAACTTCCGTGCACATTTCCGCATGAGGGTATTTTTAGCTGTCATTCTGCTAATGGCATTTGCCCATCTTCATGACTTTCCGATTTGGCCAAACTACTGATGCGTTTACTGATGCCTTGCTGCTTTTGATTTTAGGGGCCTGAGTTTGGCTTTATAACGTCTGCATTTTCATCTTTGTACTTCTTTTTTCACTGCTAAGTACAAGGAGAAACAACCAGGGATAAATGAAATCTTGAAAAAGCCACTAGGAATTCAGCAGCCCAAACCATCACATCTAACCCAAGACACACAAGCTCCATTCCCCGGTTTTGTTTATTCTTCTCCTACCATGATTTACAGCCAAAACACACTAGCTGTGCTTGTTCCTCATATCCCAGTCGGAAAACCAGGGAACACTTTTCTTGAACTGAGCAGCACTGTTAAGCCCTTGTCTAACAGTTTCAGATTCATTTAGCTGTTAAATCAAATTTTTAGTTAATCAAATTTCACAAAGATCTGTGTGTGATCTCAGTCATGTTAGGAACTCTGAAAAGTGGTGGGGTTTGAGGGCAATGTCCTGCCCACTGTTTGTGCCAAGCTGCTTCTCTTGTACTTCTTTCCCTGCTATTACATTTCAGTGCTGCAGGGGAAGGCACTGACGCATGAGGCTGTCAGCCAGAACTGATTCAAAATCTGTCAGCGGCAAAACTGAGTGGTGGGACAGGATGGGACAGGCTCAGGGAAGACCCATCCTCACAGTAGAGTCACCATCTCGGAATCGAAGATGGGCACCAGCTGGCATTGCCTGACCACCACTCCTCCAGCTTCTCTCTTTGCAGGGCTGCCTGTCTGAGATGGCTGTGCTTCCACTTCCCACCCCGTGGGTGCAGGGCTGTCGGCTGAAGTGCTTTCTAACCCACCTGCCTGATCTTTTTGTGCCTAAAGCCTGCCTGTTCTGTAATGCCACAATCAGGAGCAGCAAGGCTATAGCTGCATCACAGCGGTGGCATTGGCAGAGCTGAGCTCAGGGGCTTTTAATTAAGAGAACATCCTTCAGCCTTCCTGCACTACCGGCCCTTGAGCACGGTGGATGGTCTAACCACTGCATTCACTGTTTCATTATGCTTTTGTGTCCACAATAAGAGATGTAGTACACCCAGAGTTCTCTTCCAGTGTCCCAGTTCCCTAGCATAGGAAGTGAGCTTTGAAGTGATTGTGTTCATGAAAGCTAGCAATTACTTCAGAGCAGCATATACTGTCATAACTCTGTACTAAGAGCCAGGAGCAAACCTCAAAACTTTCCTCTATCCTGTGTTATCAGTATAGGTGTTTTTACAGAAATTGATGTCATGGAATCAAAACAAAATGCTTCTTTTTGTCTGTATTTTGCTCTAAATCATTGTTGTTACTGCAGTATAAGAGTTCTGCTGTTATCTTCCACCTTCTCCCCCAAAAAATCAACCCATAAAAAAACCTGTCAGGATTTTGGCCACCTGGTTATAGTTAGTTTCTTATTTTAAAATAGCTTTCAAAATAGATCAGACATTACACCATTAAAAACAATTTTCCCTGTAGGTATTGAATATCAGACAAGGCTTGTAGTAATAACTGATAGGTATCTAGAATAATCTCCAGTATGGACTGAGACTACAAAGATCTGTCAATCACTGCATTTAACTTTAAACACAGATGATTTGAATTCATGTTAGCAGCATGAGGAAGTCAAAAAGATGGAATAGTGCTGTCGAAGAAAAGATGATAGGATTACCTCTGCTGTTAGGCTTTCCTGCTACTTGTTTGAGATACTAAATCAAGGTGAAGTTTATGAAAAAGGCTACAACAGGGGTTTCTAACTCTTCATTCCTGCTGTGATTTTCCTATTATAAATCTGCTGTCAGAAATAAGTGCTTTACTTGTGGCTTAATTTTATGCAGGCACAAACACCTTGGTTCAACACATTTTGCCAGAGACAGTCTTGACTGTCTTAATGCAACAGAGTCCTCATTAACAGGGACCTGTGAAAAAGAAAAACACACACATGCTCTTTTGTCATTGGTCATTCATGAGCAGTCCGATGAAAACTGAAATAAAACATAAATTCCAATGTGGTGTGAAGCCGGTGTGGAGACATGAGTGTTTGAATCACACAGCTTATGTGAATTATCCATCTTGAAGAACATTACACTTCACTTTTTGAATGAAGTTTCATTAATGTAGTGGAAAGCTCACAGTTTCTATTTGTTCTGCTGTGGCTGCTGAATTTAGCACTTCCCCCAGTGCTCACCCCCAAAGCAAGCACCTCTGTTGTGGTGATTTTTCCTTTTGTATCCAACTATATATCAGTACAGGCAACTAATACAATGGTTTCTGAGAAGCTCATCAGGCTTGCTTGGTCAGCACTTTCTCCATGCAGGGGCCATCAAGATAGATTGGTAGGACTTTGCTGGCTTCCTGATGAATTTTTCCCATTCATTTGGAGTTCTGCATGCAAAAATCAAAAGTCAGGATCAGGCCTCAAAAGTGATAAATGCCCGTTTGCATATTTCCTCCTAATTTTGGCACTGTCTGCTGTACTGGGCTGCCTTCCAAATGTGCACTGAATAGATTTGTCATTGGCGTCTGTTACCTTGTTCTTCAGGCATGGATGTGAAATTTGCCTTCGGGCACTCAGTACTAGAAGGTTGACTTTGGGTTTGTCCCATCTAAAAGAAATTATTAACCTGAATTCACAGGAGAGGGAATC
This sequence comes from Heliornis fulica, assembly GCA_013399135.1. NCBI lineage: Eukaryota > Metazoa > Chordata > Aves > Gruiformes > Heliornithidae > Heliornis > Heliornis fulica. Next base: position 440,059 of record VXBZ01010300.1, on the reverse strand, counting down.
TCAGATCACAGGAAAAGCGATCTTGTCATTACTGTGATTAAAGATATCCTTACCCCCAACCCAGCGTGTGCTTCTGTGTTGCGTTAATAACAGATTTTTACATCCTCACTCAACCAAAACTGCATCCCAAAGGCGGTGGCAGCATTAGTCAGGCCCTGAAGGAATCCCCTCTACGTGCAGTGCTGTGAAATTTCAGATTTCAAAATACAGTTGTGTTCCAGGTTGAAAGAAGACTCCAATGCACTGAAACACCACCTTAAGTGAAATTTTGCCTTATTTTCCAGTCTAGTCGTTCAACACATACGTGTTTTAACAAAAGTAAAGTATTTACATTTTCATTTGCTTCATCTGAAATTTTAAAATAGTCTAAAAGTTAAAAAAAAACCCCAAGTACTTTTTAATGAAAATCCCCCCAAAATCCATTCAGAACATGTGAAAACAGGCCATGTTTATATTGTCAGAACTGTCTCTTCGTCTTCCTTTTCTAATCTCCCCCACTTCCACAAAATAACGTGGTACCATTTTCCAAAAGACTAGCATTTTACAGAGCTGAACCTTTTGACGGAATATGGCTCCAGCGTGGCCGGCTTTTGTGATCGGCTGTGGATGGAACAGTCAACTGATGAAATCTAATGTGCTTTGAATTATCTCAACAAAATGCTTCGCTTGCGGTAAATTCATTGGCATGTATGCACGTTGTGTTTCCTCAGATCAGGATGACAGCCTCATTGCTGGCTGGCTTGTGGAATCCCAACTTAACACGTGTAAACTTTGCAGCTGTGAGCTGTGTTACAACGAAAGGACGCAGGGGCTGAAGCCAGCAGCTTCTTTCTTCTGGTTTTCTCTAAAAAAAAAAAAAGAAAAAGTCCATGCAGAGATACTTCTTCAGATGAAGGACTATGAGGGAGCATAACCCAGTTTATTTTATCTGTTTTCATGTGTTTTTCTGGACTTAGCGCCTGTGTGTGTGTAGCAGGGATTCACAGAATCACAGAATCTCAGAAGGGACCTTGAAAGATCATCTAGTCCAACCCCCCTGCCTGAGCAGGATCACCTAGATTAAATCACATAGGAATGCATCCAGATTGGTCTTGAATGTCTCCAGAGAAGGAGACTCCATAACATCTCTGGGCAGCCTGTTCCAGTGCTCCATCACCCTCACAGTTAAATAGTTTTCCTTATATTCACATGGAACGTCCTATGTTCCAACTTGGACCCATTGCCCCTTGTCCTCTCACTGGCCATCGAGGGATCTCCTGAAAGCTGACTGAAGAGAGCATCTTAGTGCGTTTTGGGAGAAAAGGGGGGATTTTGATTTACAGGCAGCCTGTTGTACATCACTGCAGAGCATCCATTTTCCAAAGCGTGACAGGTATAAAGTAGCCACAGAAATGACTTTCCTGATGAGTCCAAAGTGTGAGGTGGGAAAAGGAAGCATGTTCCTGTGAAGGGTTGCAGTGCAGTTTGATCTTCTCAGGTACCCAATTGCGGATGCAGTCTGCCTGTTTAGCCATCCGAAGCTACTGAAGTCTGCTGAACTTAAGCACAGAAAAATATACCTGATCCTCTGAGCTGCAGTGGATAAGCTGGGTTTTAACCATAGCAATTGGACTTGGGGGGTGGGGGCTGGTTATAGGTTGGTAGTTTTTTTTAATTAGTGTCTTATAGCCCCAGTTCTCAGACAAACCTTGAAGTGTTCATCTGAGAATCCAAATCGGGGCATTTCTGTGTCAGAAATGCACACCGAGAGCCATACCCACCTGCAGCTATCTGCAGGTGGGGATGGCTCTCGGCGTGCATAAACCCCCACATTGCAAGTAGGGGATTTTTTGGTATCTGCTTGAGGAAGACTGATGCCAGGGAGGCTGGAGAGGGGCCAGGAGGAAGGAAGAGGCCTTCTTTGGAGGGCAAGAGTCTTTGAAGTGTGATCCCAGCAGAACTGGGGTGGGAACCGTGGGAGAGGAGGCGAAGGGCAGCTGGGGCAGGCAGTGGGGTGCAGGGATGCAGAGGAAGGCAGGGGTCAGAGAGGAGGGCGTGAGGTTGGGGAGGCTCCCAGCATAGGGACAGCAGCATCGAGAGCAGGGTGCTCACCAGGCAGGTTGCAACAAGCAGTTGGGGGAAAACAGCCCTGTTTTTTAACAGCTGGTTTGACATAATGAAAGCTGAACCCTGATCATATGCCCTGGGGGCAAGAAGCAGCTGAAATATCAGCCTAGGAATCAGGAGACCCGAGTTTTGTTCCATCATCTGCAGGTCTTTTAGGAGTGACTTTGGGCAAGCAGTCGATGTCTTGCGTCTTGGCTTCCCCACCACCAAAAGGCGTTGCTTACTTTGATTGATACCCCCAAAACTGGGAGAAGAGGAAGCCTCTCCTCTCCCAGTGCACTAGGACAAAACCAGTGAAATTAAAATATGGCAAGTTCAAAACTGTCAGAGGGAATTCCTTTTTCACATGCACTGATGCAAATCAGGGCTAATGCCAGTGACTAAGGTGAGCTGGCGTCAGTGGGAAACAGAATTAAGTGGGGTCTGTGCAGTGCCTGTATAAGTAATAAGCACACATTCAGAGGGCCCTGACCCAACTATTCTTCTGTAGTTTAATTTTTTAATAAAACAAAATTTTTTCCTGCCTTTTTAAAAACGAATGTTGAAGTGAAGCTTTGCTCATGTAAAATGCATTTGCCGTATGACTAATTGTTATTTTTAAAGTGCTGAGCAAAGTATATGCATGTGTGTGTCAGGGAGACAAAGAGAGGGAGTCTTTATGTATTTGCTGTGGTAATTGTTTATGAATACAGTTGTTTTTTCCAATTATCCCTGCAATACATCAGCAGTCTTGTCTCCATTTCTCTCTGATGAGGTTTGTGTGTAAATATAGGGCTTAGTGCTCTCAGATATTTCAGTTATAAAAGTATATGCTACACCTTAAGCATTGATCTTTATTCATAAACTGCCACAGGACAGAGAGAGAGATTTGTGGAAAAAATGGAGTTAAGTTAAACTATGGTCATGCAAACAACTGTGTGGCCATATAGCTGATTTCAGGGCCTTCGAGCGAAATGTTATTTCATATCTGAAAAAAGTTCTGAAGTGCCAGAACTTGCGCTGATGTCTCCAGAAGTTAAGTCCAGAGTCAGGGCTGGAGAATTTGACCTAAAGCATACTAGTGTGGCTTCAGTGATGAGACACAGTATGGAAATGGAGAATTCTTCCACCATAGCAAGATTTTGTAATCTTGCTCAAGCAAAACCACAGTGGAAAATAGGAAAGGTGGCCTGTGGAGTCTAAATGCATTTGCACGTGGGGTAAATGAGTCTACAAGCGAAGTCCCAGCCCCTATATGGCAGCCGTAAAAATGCCACAGACTGGGTCTACAATGTATTTAAGGTTTTAAGTACCTAGTGCCCAGCTGAGGGAATGGTCTTCTGTGACTGACCTCCAAATCAGGCACCATGTAAATGCCAGATACATCATCTCTGTGTGTCTACGTTTAATATGAAAGCAGCTTTTGTTTTACAATTGCTGCTGGTGCCATAGGTTGTGGGGACTGGTTTTCATTAACATACTTAGGCTTTTGTGATTTAACACTATTACATGATCGGAGTATTTGGAAATGACTTGAGCAGGCCCAATCCATGAAGTCTGCCACGTGTCTCAGTGCCCTTTCCCAGCGTGAGCATCACTTCATACTACTGGCATGATGTGATTCCTTCCAGCAGTGCAGCAGGAAGAAATCCTTACAGGTTTTCAGGGGCTGTGAAAACCTGCACGGTATAGCAACCCCTTCTTCATCCACAGAAATGAAGGGTCTCTGTCACTTTCTTCCTCAAGGATAAAACCACCACAGTTACACTGCAGCAGGATGTTGTAAATTTATGCTGTTTGGTTTCAGAGCCAGAGCTCAGCAAGTGCTGCTGTAAGGCTTCTGCTGTTTGACCATTTTTTCACATTGGCATTTTTATTTGAATGCCCAACCATGGCCAAGAAAAGAAAACTTCTGTTTTGGTTTGTTTTGGTTTTTTTTGTTGTTGTTGTTGTTGCTGTTGTTGTTTTTTGTTTTTTGTTACATCTTCCAACTGGAGTATTTTCAAGCACAATAGAATTGAACATGAGCTTTGGGGAGGGAAGAAGAGGAGAAAAGGAAATCGACTAGAAGAGATGCTGGCTTCAGTGGGGTACTCTGCAGTTTAGTTCTCTGGGGAAAGAAAAATGCTTTCAACCAGTGTGATGTTGAAACAGTCCAAAAGAGGAGAGAAAAATCCATGTCTGGTCTAGACCTACCAGCAACTAAAAACAAGGGACACTTTGAATTCTGAGACTCTTACCACAACAGAAAACTGTGCTCAGGCCAAGTAACTGGAAAATCAGTTTCTTGGGTTAGAGAAATGCTTCCCCGAAGAATCAGAGACAGCTTTCCATTTTAATTGGTAAAGAAATTATTATATTCTGAAGCATTGAGTCTAACACTTGAACCAGTGCAAAGGTTTGCATCCAGGGCTCTGAAGACCTTTGGGTAATTTCATACGGACCTTAGTGAAATGCTACAGTATAACATTTTTTTTCCTGTGACATTTTCTTGCCATTTGGCTGTGATAGTCTATCATTTGTCACAAAATGGAAAAATAAGTTCTTTCTTTGTAATGTACCAAAAAGAAATCTGACTGCAAACACCAGTCAGGAAGAGGCATAGGGATGGGAGCTGAGTGGTGAAACCCTAGAACAGGAGATGGTTATGATAAATCATATACCAGGAGACCTGAGAATCCCCTGACCAGGAGTAATTGAATGTGGTAATTGTTAAGGAGAGCTTTGAAAAGAAATGTTGAGTAAAATTTACTTACAGGGTGCTTGTTTAAAGAGGGAAGTGTAGTAAATTTCAGGACAAATTTTTAAGTGGCAATAGTACAGGCATGGCCTATGCTGTAGGCAAAATAAATTTTCTGAACTAAATGACTCCTCTCAGTCAGTCAGGCTACAGTGTTTGTTTTCAGGGTGAAATATGGATCTTTTTCATCACACTGGTACAAGGATGGCTGAAGCCCTAGTGGAGGACTCTAGGGAACTGGTGGAAATGGTTGAACTGCCCAGCAGTACCACCTGCTCCCTGTGGGATGAGAGGTGAACTTCACAGGGATTTGCATTGCAGAACAAGGTATAGGATCAGAAAGCCCTTTTGGGATCTGTGACAGACCAGTGTGTATGTAGGATTTCATACTGTAAAACAGTAAAGTTGAGGGTTTTTTTTCTCTTAGTCCTGCACTTTTAAAGCTGATATATTTTTACTGGTCTGCTCACAGTGGAAGGTGTTAGGCTAAATATCTTAATTACGGGGAAAAATGCCTTGTAATTTTCTGTATTAAAGTGATATGTAAGTGCCAAACATTATTGCTATTGTTTCATGATTAAATTTTAAAACATACTATCTTCAAAAAGATTCAGTCAATACCCTTGAGTCTGGTAAAACTAATGTGATTCATACAGCCTATATTTTATCACTGTGTGAAGCCTCTTCTTTACAATTACATAAAAGCAACACAGCACTTCAAGACAACTAAAAAAAAAAATCAAGGGAGTTTCAAGATGCTGGCCATTCCATTCTTGTAGTGCTGTGATTTATTCTTGCTCTTGCAGAACTGCAGTCAAGGTACAAACAGACTGGGGTTTTTTTTCAGATGATTAAGAAAGGTATGATGGGAAGTGGAGGAAGAACATCTCACAGTCCTTAGGTCCTGTAGCCATATAATAGTTCTAGACATTCATTCATTCATTCATTCATTCATTCATTCATTCATTCATTCATTCATTCATCAGATGTTACCCTTTCTTTTCCTAATGTTCCCTTTTCATCTGGCAGCCTTTAAAAAGCATGACTTGTTTGTTACTACGTGATAAGGACAAGATGATATGTTGGCAATGTGCCATAATAGGGATAGGGAACTTCAGAAGGTTGACCTGGAATTTTTTTGTGTCCTTGCAATACATGGTTTGGTATCTTCTAGGGTAGGGGGTGGAGATGCCTTGTATTCATATGATTCTTGCAAGCAAATATGCTTGCAGGCTCAAGCTCACTCACGTGAAATTCTCATCTGCAATTTGTTGCCTTTTGCACAGAGCTTTGGCCATGGTCTTTTCACTTCTGTTCTTTTTTCAGTATTCAGCAGTGAGCAGTCTTCCCTACTTTGGCTAGCTGAAAGACATTTTAGGAGGCAGCTGCCTATTGCCAAGAAGAGCCCGCATGCAAGAATATTTCCATCTAGGATGACTAACATGTGCCCAGTGTACGTCTAGTCTCACATCCCACTCTACAAACAAAATCTACTGATGAATTAATTCTCTTCTTGCTTCAAAGGGAAGTCAAAAGATGAAAGTGAAAAACTGGACATATTTAAAAAATTACATTATATGAGAAATAGGTCATTCAGCCAGATTGTAAATCATAGATTTTCAAAAATGTGACATGTGAAACAGTTCTATTTGAAAAAATGTTTCCTTGCTTGTTACATATTTTTCTAGTGATGGAAATACGTATTTGAAAAAGGATAGTGTTTAAACTCCCGCTCAGGATGATGCCAACAATATTCAACTTGTTTGATCCAGGCTTTTGTTAGTATACACAATGCATCTGTCCTTGCCCAGTGTGTAATTCTTCCATAATAGAAATAACAACATTTATTTGACCAGTTGTACATATAAAAGTGATGCAACAGTTCCTGGTATTTCTAGTTGCAAATAGCAAGTCTGCCTCTTGTGAAGACACTTGATCTTATTGAATGCATCATATGCATGGCAGATCCTTCTCATGCACTGAAGGAATGTCAATCCTGATATAAAGACCCATATAATAATCCATTGGCTTCTCATATAACAGTGAGTCAGGCAATGAAATAGATAATTGTGATGCTAATTAAATTGCTGTTTTAAAGATATGTCTTTAATAAAGGGATTGTTGGTACCTACCCAGCATTAAAAACAGAACTGTCAGTCTAATGCAATGTAGCTGTCAATACCTAGAACAAGACACAGCAGCTGCAACTTTTTAGCTAGTCTCAGAGGTGCGGGATTGAGGAAGTGTGAATTCTCCACCGAAAATGAATGCACAACATGCTGCATGCAGTTTAACTGGTGGTACATATATTAGCAGAGCAGAGGCCTATAATTACATAAATCCTGAAAAAAAAAAAAAAAGCTGTTTAGTAAACTATTTGAGCAGTACCGATGCTAGCTGCCTAAAACTGTCGATCCAAAACTCCACCAACAAAGAAAATGTTTACCTAAGCAAAACTGTATTCATCTTGAGAATTAAAACCCTAAGCCAGTGTCATGTGCAGTCCTCTCAGATGTAATTATTGTATTTTAGTTTGTCTTGAATGTGCCTGGTATGTTTTTCCGTACCATAAAAATAAATACAGTGATTCATAACCCTGGAAAGTCCAAGTAGGTAATAAATAGTCCAGCCCTGTAGAAATGTGGGGTCTGACTTTCTGAGGTCATCCACGCTCTGTGAACATTTCAGCACATCTGGGCATTTCTCCTGCAAGTGCTAGGGCTTCTCCTTCCTTTTAAGTGCACTTGCAGAGTGGTGATCCAACCTTGTGGAGGCCAAGGCAAAGGCTGGACACAGAGCAGGCTCGCTGGAGCTAGTAGTCGGGCAACATTTTAAAGTCAGTAGTTTATGTGCAGGTTAAACAAAACAAGGTTGTAGTAAGAGATCATAATTTTAGTTAGAGCAACTTCTATAGTTTGAGAGAGAAGGTAAGCTTTTAGAGAGACAAAATAATTTCTGGCCTGGAACATAAGGAGTGTTCAAAGTTCAGTACAAGCTCTGCTTTTACTTCATGGTAAAGTAATGTTAGGACTGATTGGCCACCTCCTAGAGGCAGGAGAGTCAGCAAACTCTGAGTTAAGAAGAATCGGTTTTGGGTCCAGCTATGTCAGTCTGTATTAATCTCACATCTGGCTGCACCAGCCTCAGCAGACAAACATCTTTAACCTAAGAATTTAATGATCATTTCCATTGAGAAATTGTTTATTTACAGTATTAGGCAGGATGGCCTTAGTGGGCAGGATTTGAGGCTGAAACTGTGGCCAACCCTCGGTTCTTCACTCAGTGGCTGGTCTACTGAGTGATCTACAGTGAGTGGGTCTATCCATGAGCTTCTGCATGGTAAATGGGAATAAAACTAGTCTCCATGTAAAGTCCTTTGAGATCTACAAAGAAGAAACGTTACACAGCAGCTATACACTTCTTCGTTAGTAGCTCTTTTTTATGTGGTTCCTTTAATAGACATTTGTGTTCTGATTGAGATCTTCTGAACAGGGTGTAACGCTACTGGTGCTAGTAGCAACTCTGTGCTTGACAAATGTGACTAGAAGACTCCTATTTCTGTAATGTAAGCAATTAAAAAGTTATTTCTCTAAGCTTTCCAAGGCCAGATAGGCTCTTAAATAGGGAAAGAGTGTGTTCGGGAAATGCAGAAGTGTTTTCATCTCCCTGGACAGTTACTGTGATCACACATCCAATGTGAGTACGCATATGTGAAATAAATAACCATTTAAACACTCACAGATTCTTCAATAAATATACAATGCATGTTTTCTTTTTCACATTTAAGTAAAGCATGGGAAAATGAGTGCCAAAGCATTTGCTATTATTCTGTAATGTATGTGTATGTGCACAGTTAAATGTACATATACTTCAGCACAATACCAAATTTTTGTCCTGAGCGCGTGTAAGTATGGTTGCATTGGCATTAGTGCACAGCATCACAAAATAACTGGCAAAAAAATAACATTCAGGGCACAAAGCCAGGCAACATTGGATAACCCAGAATGCAGGTTTCCTGGACATCTTTAATTAGCCATTTTGAAGATGCATGATGATACAGTTTTAATTACATGATAACATGTAGGGCTTTTTTCCCTAAGAGATTCCCACTTCAGGCAGCCAATGAGGTTTCATTTTTTTAACCCTTCTGGATTTTAGCTTCTTCCATTCATGCTCTGACCTCAGATCTCAAGCTGATGCACACAATCTGAGCACTACACTGAACACAGGAATCCCTTTCCAACCTTTTGTTTCTCTGCTGCTCCCAAGACAGTATCTTAATATGCCTCAAACCTCTGCAACACATCTGCCCAGCGTGAGAATACTTTTATCTTCACACTATTACTGCCATCATGCAGAAACACCAAAGCAAGGGGAGGAAAAGGGCAAGAATGTCAGAATCACAACTTTCAGCCAAAGCTCAGAGGGAGACCTGTGGGGGCTTTTGCAGGCGCAGTATTTCCCTCACGCTTTCTCCACTCAAAGCACAGGCCCAGTTGATTCCAGCTCTCAGCACTCCTGCGTTTGAGGCCCCAGGTGTCTCTTGTTGAGCACCCAGAAAATGAGGCCAAGCACTCAAGAGGGAGGAAATTCCAGAATGATGTCATCATTCCTACACAAGGAGGGGGGGAGGGTAGGTGTGCGGAGGGAGCTGATCGTGCCCAGGCAATTCAAATTCTGGCATTTGCTAACATTTTAGCCTTTGGCTTACAGCCATATCGTTCTTTCAGCTGAGTTTCTCTGTGTGTGTGTATACATTTCTCTGTAAATAAATAAGGACATCTGAACTGTGTTTAACCTGTTAAAAACTGCTGCACTGCTTTCCCAGTGAAACTAATTTTTTATAAAAAAAGCTTTTTTTTGTTTGTGTTGTAATGGCATGCATTGTAATAATCTTTACTTATTTTTCCTGCTACAGTTAAATCTAGGGAAAGCTAGGAGAGCTTGGTTTTGACTGTTCCCAGAATGAGGGATGTAAAGAAGATCTACCTTTATAGGTGCTGAAGTATCAACACATCCCTCCTTTCCAGCTGTGCCTTGGCCATTCATTCGTTCCCTGCTTTAGAAGCAGGAACAGGCATTGGGCAGCCAAACAACTTGGCACCAAAAATCTGGGGGATCAAGGACTTCTAGGGGAGGAGGATAAATTTAGTTCAGTCTGAAAAGCTGCTACTAAATCTCAGGCTTTACATTTGCTACATCACCTCTATCCATTAGCAACTGAGGCATTAAAAAGCATAGCATGCTGACTTAAAAATCTCAAGATTTTCGATTAAGTACTGGCTTATTTGTGGTTTGCTTCCTGCAAGTTTTCTCAAACCATTCCCTTTTTTGAAACTTCCCTGCACAAGCAGACAAGTTGGAAACAGGTTAAAAATGGAAGCTGAAATCTGTATGTAAACAGCTGGCTCCAAGAGCTGGTGCTCTAGGGAATGAAAACTTGTAATGCAAGACTCACAAAACTCTTGTGGGAGTTGACTTAATTGGGTATCTACCATAAGCGTGCCTGTGTGCATATATCTGTACACCGTTGTGATCCTATCTGTGTGTGCATATGGATCTGAGGTTAGCAAGAGTATTCACTCCCTGCTGCGCCGGCCACTCATCTCTCCTCTCACTCTTCTCATCTGTTCCTTGAAACTGTGAGTGTCTCCTTCTTTCATACATCCCTGTCTCCGCTACTGGTGCAGACTGATGGCAGAGAGGTCTCTTTTTTTACCCCTCATGTGTGTGTACATTTCTCCCTGACTCTGTTGACAGCATCGGATGTTATCTACCTTTCAGACAGTGGCCAGAGCAGTGTGTTCCCCCTGCCAAACTTAAATGTCCTGGCTTGTTCTCTAAAAGCTCTTTTCTATGGCCCTTCCATATAGGGCACAAAGGGAAGTGTCACTGCCATAGGAGGCATTGAAGGGAGGCATCACAAATACCCTACCTTTGCACCACTGCAAGAGGCTGTTTCCTCTCATGGTCTGTAAGATCACTGATAAAAGGGTGGCATTAGTTAGTAGTGTTTTTAATTCTGAAAGTGCTTCCTCATCTGTGCTGGATTCCTCCTCCCTTCCCAGCCTGAGGAGCAAGTGGTTGCACCTCCATACTGATGGCTGAGGAGGCAAGCTTTCCCCTCTTCTCCTCGCTGAAGTCATTAGCAGTAGAAGGAGTAGACTTTACACTGAGATTTCCTCTTTTTCCTAAGAGGCAAAAGTCTATCTGTCCATGCTAAGACACTTTCGTACCATATGCATCTCTCCAGCCAAGATGTCAGCTAGTAATATGCGTTCCGTGGGCTTCTGGGGGCAGAAGTGCTAGGGTAAGCAACAAAACAAAATACAGCTGCATGTTACTGTTGGCTGAATACAACCTGTCAGCACCAATATGTCCCCAAGAAGCCTGGACTGATTGCAGCCAGGCTTCACAGGAAAAGGTGCCAGTAGCTGAGCAGTTGGAGAAGCGTGACATGTTGCCCACTTCCAGGCCATGTTAACACAGGAGTGTCAGAGCAGGGAGTGTGCCTGGAGAAGTGCCATGTCAAGAGGATCTGAGCCGTGACAGGCAGTTTGCTCAGAAAACCCTGAAGGAACTGCAGGGTTTTGCTGACAGCTGAGTGCTCCAGGGCTTGGACATCATGGATTCTCTCTTGTGATGGACCAACCCAGAGCACCAGTGCTCCTTGCTATGCCTTGATGACATGTCAAACTCCAGAATAGTTCTTCCACAGGCCATTCTAATTGGTGCTCTAAATGCTCATCCTAATCATTGATTACTGTAACTCACTTTTAGAACCAAGTTTATTTTCAGTCTCCATAAGCTCACTGAATCTAGAAGGCTGAGTGTTCTTTGCCCTCTCATGTGTGGGATTGGTTTGGGTACCAGCCCTGAGCACTGGAGAATGAATCAAGTTGTGGTAGCTTGGAAGAAGCAGTGAGAGTTTGAGCCATTTTAGAGCACCACCATCTTTTCAGCTCTGCTGTATTATGCTTTGGTCTGAACAGGCAGAACCTTTGTAATTTTAGACAGACATCACAGAAAGGAATGAATGGTTTGCCCTCCTGGTTAAAATGAGAACATGTGAATGTAGGGAGAGAGTGAAAGGGAGAGAGGCATTTAATAGGTCAGGAAATGCCATTAAAACATCTGGCAGTAGTAACTGATATGTGTCAAATTTTAGTATTTGTTAAATTTGTATTAATGCAAGAATGGTTCTTAAGCTCCAAATGCCGCTTTCAGTTGCTGTGTTGCCCCAGTTGGTGGTGATGACTTTTCAGAACTGTACCATGCTTGTTTTCTTGCTAGTAGCATCTGACCTGAGGTCATATTTCTATTTAACCCCTTCCTGTAGGTCAAAAGACAAACTGATCTGGTGAGAATTGAATTGGAAATGAGGTGTCTGGATAGCAGGTGTCCCAGCTGTGGAATAGCTGCCAGGCTGAAACTTGCTTGCATCTGTTCTTATGCCATCCGAGAAGTCATCTCTGAGGTCAGGGAGATATTCAGCAAACATCTGAGATGGGAGGTTGCCACAGGGAGCACAGTGGCAGGTGCCCTGTGTTAGCAGATTACCTTGCAGTTGGGGGAAAATGTCTGAGAGTGTCACTCCGAGAATACATGGAGACATTTCCATTTTTTGTGCACTTTGCTTTACCTGTGTTTACCACCAGTTTGTAATTGTAAAGAAGATAGACAATTTCTATCCCCCTTAAAGAGGAGAATCTCATAAATCTTTTTCTTTGTTGTTTGTTTTGGTTATTTTTTGTAGAGGATGAAGATGATGAAGAGATGGTGGAACCCAAAGCACAAGATGACTTGGAGACAGAAAATCAAGACCAGAAGCAGGAAGTGAAAGAAGGTACTTTAAAAAAGGAAAAGTTTTTTTGTTGCAGCTTTAAAGGACTGAATCCTGCAAGTAGTTATTCTCATAGGTAGTTTCTATTATGAAGAACACTACAAAATCAAATAAGTTACCAGTTTTATTGATTCAGAACCACATGAGTAGCATAAAAGCAGAAAACATTATCCCAGCAACCCAGATGGTAGGTTTGAGAAGCTTGTGAAAGGCACAAGACTTTAGCTGTTTAGAAGAACAACATGTCCTCGTAATTTGGGAACAAAGTAGAGATTCTTGGATTCCAGGACTGGTGCTTACTTGTCCTTTGGCTCAAACAGACTGCTTACATGAAAGATTTAAAATGTGAATGCCAGGCATTCCAGTGGCTCCATAAAGTTGGTTTGTCTTCAGAGGTACTTTGAGCCCGTAACTGTCTGCCTGCTTGAGAGAGGGAAACAAACTGAGTATCAGTCAGGAATCCTTCAGAGGAAAGCCATTTCACTGGAAAACACTGACTGTATAAAATTTTTGTAGGAGCTGCCCTGAGGGAACTTAAGGTCAAAGCTGACTCCAGTCAGCTCCAACCCTTCTATCTGATTCTCTGTATTGAGACACTCTCCAGGGTTCCAAGAGACAAAGAACGAGGTGACTACTTCTATCTGCTGCAGAAAGGAGAAATATGTTGAAGTGGTGCATGTCAGCACTGGACCAGGTAGATAGGCTGGATGTCTCTTGTTTACTTCTCTTGGACCTGTTCTAGCTTTCATAATTGGAAGGGGGGTGTGAAGTTTGGCCTTCCTCGTCTGGGAATGTACTTCAGTGTTGACTATTCTGGTATTTCACCTTAAACAGTCAGCACTCACCTCTGCGTGAGGAAGAGCTGAAATACCAGCAGCTCCAGCGTGAGAGGAAATTAATTTCTTCTCCAGTGTTTCTTAGCTCTGCATTGTCAGGACTGTCCACCACACTTTTTACCCTCTGGAAAAGTAACTTACCTCTTCAGGTGTGGCCTAAGTCACTTTGTACTATGGTGATCATTATTGGGATGATTCTGTGACCTTGGCTGACTATGGGAAAATATGGAATTATTTTACAGAGAAGCCCATGAAATCATTAATGCAGCAGTGCATGCACCTATCCCATCCAGGGCAGCCTGGCACCATTTTTTCAGAGTCCAAAAATCCCGAGTCTGGGGTATAGTGCCCACATTCACTTTCCTCACACACTGAAGGGAGTTGCGATACCAGCCATGCTATTTTGATTATAAATTGATCTTGCTTCCCTCTTACAAGCATCATAGAAATCACCCGCGCCATAAATCCTGCAGTTTTGGTTCCTCATTAGGTCCTAGTAGAAACATGGAGGGAGGAATTCACACCTACCATTCCTCATCCTTCTGCTTCTCCCTCTGCCCCCAGGCACTGCCACCATGGGCAGAGGGGAGCAGCTGCGACAGCAGGAGCTGGAATGACACAAGTCTGCAAAGGCAGAACTGAAGACCTGAGCAAGAAGCATGGCAACATAGGAAAACTTACTTTTTCCTAAAAACTACTCTTCCTCCAAAACTGTAGGGTCAACTCACACGTGGGCTCTAGCAGTGATACTGTGAACCTACCACATTATCTCTTTCACTGATGACATCATGAAATCATGAAAACTTGCTGTCCTGAGTTGCCGCACATCCCTCTAGTATTCAGCATGCAACCAATCCCACCCCCATTTATTTCCATGTAAACTAACGCTAGTGCTTATACCTGGGGAGAAAGCACAAACTCCCGCGTGAAGAAAAAAAAAAACTAAATCCATTCCTGAACTGACTTAGGCCACTCTTTTTGTGGCCTTTCAAGTTAGCCTTTTTCTTACTTTTCTGATGAAGCACCACAGCCAACAACCTCTTCTTTGCTGTGCTTTAGTCTCGGGGCAGCACTCCCCTTCTCTGACTTGCAGACCCCTGCCCCCCCACCCCAGATCAGCTGGGCTAGTTCAGTTGTGTGTCTCAGACACACAAACTGTGGGCTGTAAAAGCAAGGCACAGCTTGTTTCAGCAGAACCGGCTTTGTGAGGTGCTCACACTTGACTGGGTTCAAGAAAGAAGAAAACATGCTCATTGCCTGATAGAAAGTGAACTTGACCTGCGGTATGTGTTGTGACGGATAGAGTAGTGGCATGCTGATGACTGGCATTAAATGCTGTGAATGAAATTAAGCGGTCGTCCCCAAACTGACAGGGAACGGAGTCACATTTTAAGTGTTTGGTGTCGTTCTCTCCCTGTTGGCTTTAGCCCTTTTGCCAACAAAATCCTGTTTTCCTCTCTGTTGTAATCACCCTTCTCATGTTCTGAGCAACATTCAGAGTTTGAAGCCATCGTTTGTGTTTCATGGAAGTGATTAAAACCATGTTACAAGTCAAACAGGAGTTTAGAAGAACATTTCCTGTCGGTGCTGCGCTCTGTGTGCCTACTCAGAATTAATAGCTTTTCTGCAAATTAGCACATAATGGGTTAAAAGCATGTTTATGTTGGCATTAAGTACTCTGGCTTCTTTTTCTCTGCAAGGCAAGACAATATTTTGCAAACTTTTTAAAGAATCTCTAATAGATATTATAGTGGCGCCATTCACACTGCTATATAGTAGTTAAGGCTGTGTCAGCACTTCCATTATGAATCCTGTTTTTCAGGGATTTATAACCCAGCCATAAAAATTTGCTCTGGGCTGAAATTTGGTTTCAGCTCAGGGAGCACATTTTTTAACAGATTAAAAAAATCAGCATGGCCTTTTTTGAGTTATAGGAGTGTAAGGAAGAAAAACCCTGGGAGAGAGGAGAGTGTGAGGAGAGAAAGGCGAACACTTTTTTTCACAAATATCACTCAATAATAGGTCAGGATTAAAAATAAAGCTTGGATCCAGTCTGTTCAGTCTCCCTCTCCCCAAGCCAACAGGACAGGAGTGCTCTATTTTTATAATAGTTATTTTAAAAGGAAATATGATTTTTTTTCTCTCTGTGATTTATAGGTAATCCAATTTAATTCTTCAGACATTTATTGCATGCTTAATTTCTTCATCGTCCCCCCTCGTGCCTTAGAGTTGCTCTGTGGGGTTTGGTGGGATTATTCAGCAGGCACAGCTGTTTGCGGGGTCTGACCCTAGTGCTGGACCTGCCTCAGCATCACCATAAGGCACACACAGTGCACCTGCAGTAGGACAGCCTGCCTGGTACAACACCTCTGGCACCACTTCAGTGCCATGGAGGTACTAAATCATAGAATCATAGAATGATTAGAGTTGGAAGGGACTCCCAGAGGTCATCTAGTCCAACCCCCTTCAAGAGGCAGGGACACACCCAACTAGATCAGGTTGCTCAGGGCCTCATCCAACCTGGCCTTGAACTTCTCCAGGGATGGGGCATCCACCTCCTCCCTGGGCAACCTGTTCCAGTGCTCCACCACTCTTACAGTAAAGATTTTTTTTCTAATATCAAATCTAAATCTACCTCCCTTTATGGGGAGGACCAGCTCGAGGCCCCCTAAGAGTACAAGCTGAAGACCTGGATTCTTGACTGTATGAAGCGTATGAAGCCTTTGGACCACTCCTGTGTTTTTCCCCCAGGGATGCATGGTGTCCCCACCATCCCTAGAAGAGCCAACTATGGGATACCTGCCAAAGAACTGGGCTGGGCTCTGCCTGTTTCCAGCCTCTCCTGACCATGAAAAAAAAAAATGGCCACAAACTGTGGCCTCAAGTGGGTTGGGGCTTTCCACAAGCAGAGAGCTCTGAAGCTCCACCTAAGGGGCCTCTTTGTATCAGTAAAAACCACATGAAGAGTGGGGACCGTCTGAGACTTGAAAGTGGGCTTCAACCAGCGTTTATCTGAAGCTGTGGACATATCCACAGAAACTTGCATGGAAGGCTGGGGTCTGCAGCTTCAGAGTACCCCCATCTCGCCGGGGCCCTGCGCGAGGGCTTTGGTGACCACGCAGCAGGCTATGGGGAAGTTCCAGTGTGGGGGAAGCTTCAGTTTGCCTCTTTGAGGCTTTCTCTGGCCTCGGTTTCACTGGCTTTCTCTCGCCTCAGTTTCACTGCCATCAACAGCACTGCAAGCTTGGGGTGCAGACCCATCCTGTTAGCCCATCTCTGTTGTGCCTAGGGATAGTGCTCAGCATGACAGCATCAGTGAGGACAGCCCTTCCTGGCACAGTTTTGAATTTAAGGCTCTGGACCCTGCTACCCCAGACCTGAACAATGCCCACACTCGCCTCACAATCTCCCTTTACATGCCACGCAGGGACTTGTGTCTTAATCCAAAACCAACCAGGATACAGCCCATAGCAAACCAGGATACGGCCCATATCAAGCTTAATATGAAAGCGAGAAGCACAAGAAAAACAAGAGGCTACTGTCAGCCAAGACTCAAAGCTGCTGAGAGCCCCTTGGCACCTTGCAGTTCTCACACTGTGCTTTTCAACCATTCTCAGTCGTCAGCACATCTAAAGTTTACATTGGGTTTCAGGACCCTCTGAAAGAAATAATACAGCTCTTAAAAGGGGTTTGCTAATCTCCTTCTGTCTCTCGTTATATCTATCTCTGAGCTCGTAACAAGGCTGCTTCCTGCTTTACTATTTTTATTAGCGCGCCCTTTCTCTCATTCACTAACTCTGCTCTTTTTTTTTCCTTTTTGTCTTTAATGGTCTTAATTTCTTTTGTCAGATTTTTACAATTCCTTAGGTTTGCAGAGGATATTTTTCACATTATATTATACTTAGGTAAAGGTGGGTCTCTGACTTTTTTTTATTGGTGGTGGTGGTGGTTTTGGTGTTTTTTAAATATTTTTTTTTCTTCCTTGGGAGAAGTCCTGGTATTTAAATATTTGTGGATGTGATCCTGCATTGTTATCACAAATATCTATATTTACTGCAAACCTGTTTCTGCCAGATAAGAACTAGTCTGCAGCATTTTTTTTCATAATTCCTAAAGATCCAATGAAATATTTCATATTTAATATTTTTTCATGTTTTGAACAAGAAAATTGTACAACAAAAGACCTGGTCAGAACTATGGTATTTCTGAGGAACATGTTAATTCATATGTGGAAAAAAAAATGCTCTTATTTTTCAGAAACGAGTGTTGAATAAATCTGTTGTTTTCATGTCGCATTTTTTATTAAATTTTCTAGAGCTTTTTGGTCATGCATGAATGTGCCATGTCTTTCATTGCGGATATGCCCAGCATTTTCTTCCACTGTGCATATATAATGGCACAGTATTTTAATTTTAAATGTAATTTCCATTTTATTTTGTACAATATTGTACATTAGCAAGAGTACAGAGCTTCTTTGATGCATCTTGTGGAGCCATAAACCCAAAGCCACCCAGACAGCACTCAGCTTGTGTGTAGGGGATCCCGTCGATGTCTCGGTGGACAGACAGGATGCTCTGTAGCCCTGTTAGACAGAATTTGGTGGTTGCACCATGGGTCCTCCTGCCATGATCTGTACAGGACCACGGATGTGTTTGACTCCTTTGGGTGGGAAGCAGAGCACAATAGTTCATTACAAGGCTACAGTATACAAACAAGAGCAAAGTATGAGCTTTCATTGCACTCCAGGCAATAAGCACGTAACTTTTAGCACTGGTAGGATAAGTGTCGTGCTGGGCTTTGTTAGACGTTGAAGGTTAGATGTGCTTGGTTTGGGTTTTTGCACCTGGGAGAGCAAGATACTTGAAGCAAATAGCTATTTGCTATATCCGTACAGGGAATTTCTGAAGACATTGTCACATCACGTAGGTCTCTGTGACAAAATAAAACAAAAAATACTTTGATCAGCTACTTATGTTTCTCAGAGTTTTCCTTGAAGAGAGCTCATGTCTCTTGAAAGCTGAGATCAAAGTAACCGTAAGCTCCCAGATAGGAAGAAAAATTGCAGAAAATGACATAGGTTCTTTTTATTTAATTCAAGGTAATGGAGAGGCAGGGAGAAGGAACAAGGGGGAAGTGGAAGTGGCTCTGAAAGATAAATGGTTAGAAAATCTTCATATTTGAAAGAACAAGCCCATCTCCTTTGGGTTTTTTTGCTTATACTTCATGTATTTGCAAAAGCTACAGCAATGTTTTACGCTGGAAAAAGTAATGATGTTAACATTCTTGTAAGAAGAGACTGCCTCAAATAAAACTTCAGAGGCAGCCGAATGAAAGAAGAAAATAAGGTTAAAATATGAAGCTTAATATCGCCAGGGGGCATCTGGTGTGTCAGTCAGATGAATGAGGTAAGCTGATTTATGCCCTACAAACTTTAGTCAAGGTGTTTCTGATGCCAAAGAAGGTTTAATAGACTCCTGGCCTCCCACAAATCAGTGCGAACTGCGAGAGAGATTTTGCTGTGGTAGAGCTGCAGTCATGTGTCTCCATTGCCTGTGAATACTCCCCTGCGCCCAAGCTGTTTAGTTTTTTGCCTTTTCCCTTTCTATTGATTTTGGGATGTATTTTCTTTGCCAGTTGCAGTCGGCAAATGGTGGAGTAATAAATTTATATTTCCAAGCTGTAGAGAGGATTTGATTTAGCAAATAATTTTTACCATTTGGAGCAGTTTAAAATGAGTTTTCCAGTTGCATTTGCAGTTATTTTCTCCCCTTTTATGCCGTTTTACTGCATTGTCATGCTTGTTGTCTTTGATTCTCGGAAAGCGATGCTTTAGTGGTGACAGTGGGATATCGCCTCATTACAGGCTTCCTTGCCAGATGAGTTCCCTTAGTGCCAATTACTATTCAGCAGTGGATGCTGCAATAGGTCAACCTGTACTCTTTGCTAGTCATTCTTTTTTATTTTTTTCACATGCATTGCTTCTGTCTAAAGCACTTAGAGGCAAATTGTGCTCCTGCCTTCGTAATTGTCGCTCTGCTACTCAAGGGTACCATGCAGGGGGATGTAAATATTCTCTGGATGTGTGGAGCTCCACGGGGACCACTAACCTGGTGGTAGGAGGCATAGGGCCAAGGCCATAGGAGATCATCAAAGGCTAAAGTTTCCAACTTCTTAGCTGCTTTGTCTCCTGAGGGCCAAATTGCTTCTTCACCTTCTGCATTTTTCCTGACCTCTATATTTAGCCTAGGTGTAGTGCAGAGATTTTGTCTTTGAGAGCTAACGCTCTGACCAGTTGAGGCAAACCTAAGTGTGGTGGCAACAGCCTCTCCCAACAACCTGGAATGCTCTGAAAGCAAGTACACCAAAAGGTGGGTTTCTGCGTGCTGCAGTAACGCTGACCATGTCACTGCTTTTTGCTCTTGCACCATTCAGTCTGGCCTTGCCCCTGAGGCTGGTGTCCATGGGTGGGCGACACACTTGGGTGCCGGAGCTCACGGATCTAGCATGAACTATGGGAAAATCAGGCGGTGAGCAAGGGCTGCGTGTCCCTCCCACCCACCATTGCCAAAAGGAGCTGTGGGGCACACCACAGCAACTGGAAAAGAATTTCAAATTGCAACTTTAAGCTGTGTCACTCGTCATTTCATTAAACATTAAGATATGTATGACAGGGCTGGGAGTTAAGCTTTGATGTCTGCTGGGTGTTCTCTGAGTACTGAATTATCTTTTGGGCTGCTGGTGTTTTAACCCTATATGGCATAGGGAGACTGTGCGGTTGTTTTCACAAGTAAACACAGCAAATCTCTAGTGTAAAGCCAATGCAGGAGACCTTTGATTAACAGTTAAACTTTAAGTAAGAGCCTTTCTAATTTTGCAGTAGATCTGTTTATGATATGTTGTTTCTGTACCTAATTATAAATTTGGAACAAAATTTTCTGTTAGCATGAGTCCTGTGATGTCAATAGAGTTTTTCACGCTGGGAATTTAAGCTAGTTGCAAGGCTGGTTCGGTGTGGCTGTGAAGATACTAATAGTGGTTTTTGAAATACAAGTAATTCTGAAATATAACTAAAATGATGGTTTAAAAATATGTGTGGGCAAAGGCATAGTTGATATACATTGCCACGATACCGATATGACCCTGCTTGTATAATTGAGAACAGAATTCTGTACCACAGCGGTAGCAGCATCCCGATTTCCTTCCCCTCTGATGCTGACATTTGAATTGGGATTTAACAACAGATCCTTAAACAGATGGAGACATAGCACCAGTGCAACCTGCAAAGATAGTGTTTTTCAAATGAAGGGTCACTATGGAAATACTGGTTTGGAAGTAAAAGTTCAGCATCTCTGCATACATATAAAGAAGCAACTGCATCTCCTGAGGTTCACGTTGTCCCAACTGGTGCTCCTGAAACAGCTCTTTCACTCTTTCCTCCTCCTAGGGCAGCTCTGGCTATCACTCAGTGGCATTTGTTGCTCTGCATCTTAGGATTCCTCTTCAAGGAATAAAACCATCTTAAAGATCCTGGTGTTTGGCCGATTGCTTTCAGTTTTGCTGCCTCAGAAAATATCTTTGGTTATTTACTTCATCACTTCACAAAAGCTCTCTAAAGCAGATGCAGAATTTATCAGTGACACCAGTGAGGAATGGGAAGGAGTGAAGGGAGAGATTATGTGAGACATTTGAACACAAAGAACTGCAGTATAAGTTAAGAAGATTATTTTATCTTTGGCTTCTCTGACAGGTCCCCCTTTACATAAGTGTTCTGCTTTTTTGAGTTAGGTATTGCTTAAACGTCAGCCACAGCCATTTCCTGAAATAGGAACACCGAGTTTATTTAATTTGGGGGGTTTTAAGTATTTTCCACTTCAGAATAATAAATATATAAGATAAAGGATCTCTTCTATGTAAATGCTACATTCTAGGAATATACAGGAGTATGTTTAGATATACTAAAATGTTCTTAGTCATGATTTTAAGACTAAAGCTTTGATTTTTGCCCTGAGATTGCTACAGCGAGCTTTCATGTCAAAAGAAACCTGCTGAAAATGTTGATTCATTGGGAAAGGGGTGAAATGTCATACTCTTAACTACATCTTTTCATTTCCCAAGCTCCTCCTAGAGAACTGACAGAAGAAGAAAAACAACAAGTTCTCCATTCAGAAGAATTCCTGATATTTTTTGACCGGACAATACGTGTAATTGAGCGAGCTTTGGCTGAAGATTCAGACATCTTCTTTGACTACAGTGGCAGAGATGTAGAAGAGAAAGATGGGTCAGTTTGGAACTTGTTTGCTTTTGTACAATAATCTGTATAAAGAGAATTCCAATGCCAAGAAGCCTTAATTTTAAAACTAAAATAAACATTTTTGTAGTTAAGAAAAGTGCAAAACTTACTGGAGGTTATTCTAGAGCATAGCCCCTGTGACTAGCTAAATGCATCACTGTGGTGAGCCACCCTAATGGGCACTGAGCCATCCTAATGGTGCCAAAGGCATCTGCCACCTTCATCACTGGGAGGAGGTGCTGTATCTTTAAGATTTCCGGAGTCAAAAATAACAGAGATTTGGTTGTAGCTTGGAGGTGAAGATTCAGAAAAGGAGGAGATGAGTGCCAGGGCCACATTTGGTACCAGAGGTGGCAGAGGTGACCCAGAGTGACCCAGAAGTGTCAGGAAGGCAGTGGAAAATTAAGAAATGTGGTTTTGTGAAACAGGTATAAGATCTGTTCCTTGGTGCAGATTTGTTATCAGCAAGATAGTCAATGAAAGCAATTAAATCAAGGTGGCAGACTTCCCCAGGCTGGGTGAGAGTTGAGAAGTAGTAGTCAGAAAATTTCTCACTGATTTTCACAGCATTTAAATGCTGGTACTTCAAAACGTCACTTTGTTTGAATTACTTTGTTTGAATTCATACAGAGATGTTCAAGCAGGAGCCAACCTCTCCTTTAACCGTCAGTTTTATGATGAGCACTGGTCAAAGCATCGTGTTGTCACCTGTATGGATTGGTCTCTTCAGGTAAGATGTGAAGCTGGGATATATGTTTCTATACCCTTTCCAGCTTCCGCCTAAATAGTATGGCCAGTGTCAGTTTTCCCTTTGTTCTGCAGACTATGATGTTATTTCTTATCTAACAGCAGGGCCCTGAATGAGCAAATGCATGTTTCTCTGTCAGGAAGAGTAGAGGACAATAATAAGGCTGACATTTTTTGGAGTATGTTGCTTTGTCTTCAAAACCAGGATGTTCTATTAAAAACATAGGTTGACAAACCTATGGAGGAGTCTTTAACTTTTCCTCCCTTCTCCACTCCATCAGCCCATGGAATTTCTTTTAGGACAAAAGGTTTAAAATTAAACCAATTTAAAGTAATTCACTAAACATGTAGCAATTAATTTATTAAATAATTATGCAACGGGATGTATAAAATAAAGACTAAGAATAGTGAGGAATAAAATTTTTTTCTAATATACTAAAACTCAAAATGTGAAAAGAGGTCTGTCTAAAAGTGCTGGGTCCTGTCTTCAACAGACGGAAGAGGAGGCTGCAGCTGGCCAGGGGACATGTTAAAGCAGTGTGCCTGGAATGTACCCAGTTTCTGTGCACCGCAAAGCATTGTCATATTGCAAAATAAAACTGGCGTTAGAGCTGCTTAAGCTTCCCAAAACCAATACAGCCGCATCAGCAAAGCACAGAAACCAGGTTAATTAGCTGCTCAGTTGGAGAGCTGGGGTTAGGACACACACAGACATCACCACAGATCCTGTCATATTTGTTTGGTCCCAGTTTCGCTTCAGCCACCCTCATCCTCTCTATTTCTTCCCTGTTAACCTGTGCCCACGTTTCAGCCTGGGCAAAGCAGATTCTTTCCCTGGGGAGAAAAGCAGATTCTTTCCCTGGGAGTCACTATGCTCCAAGGTCCTGGACCAATTTCATTGTATCTGCATTGTGGACCTAGGTTTTTCCTAGCCTAACCTTAGAAGTAGCTGCTCTTTCCACACCTTGTTCATTGCTTCAGGTGGAGACGGCACATGTTTAAGGCCAACTATGTAAGTGGTACATGCGGGCTGGAGAGAGGCAGTGGATAATGAGTACAGTGACCTTAGCACCCATCCTTCTCTCCTTCCCCTCGAACTGGCAGCAGTGCTGCTTCCATACCTCTGGATACTTCGGTAAGGTGGCAGCTGACTGCATGGAGGAAACAGCAGCGGGGAGGAGTTGGAGCGTCTCATCGAACATCCATCGCTGGTAGGCTCTGTGGTGCACAACAGCCAGCTGCAGAGAGGCTTCTTGTAATATCCAGCTCGCGCCCCATGTGTGAAATGAAGGATTTATCCCTTTGCTTTCATACAAAATACCAGCTTAACAACAGGTATGCACCACTGTGACGTGGGTGGCCTTTAAGCACATATGGATTTCCACAGAAATCAAGTATAAGCCTGAGGAAACACTTATCTTAGGTTGTTCACTTGTTCAGGGGCTGGAAATTACATGGAATTCTTATCTGATATTTTCCTAACAGGCAGCTCTTACTGTATTCCCAGGGCAGCAAGAAAAAAAGCCGCCTCAGAGGAGCACTGCCAAACGTAATTGCTCAGCCCCTGGGGCTCGCAGGCATGTTCTGCTTCCCACCTCTTTGTTCCAGGGTGGCCCCTCCTGCCTTCCCCTCCGTTAACTCCTCATGCTCAGTTCCCTGGCACCCCAGCGGGGTCTCCTCTGCTCCGGCGTCTTCTCCGTGCTGGCGGGGGCTTCTGCGTGCTGCCCTAGCTGGCTTGGGAGGGGGGACTTGCGTCCTGCCTTCCCTGCTTTGAGGTGTATCATGCAGCATGAGCTGGAGCCGGACGGAGGTATTTCACCTAACCGCTAGCCACTCCGCTTCTCACCCACGCTACAGGACATGGCAGTGTCCAGTATGCCAAAGGATAACTGGAATAATCATGGGAACAGCAGAACACATTGCTCAATTTTCTGTGATAAAACTGTTGCTGCAAAACAGCCCGGAGGCAAATAGAAGCTTAATCAAACAAAGGACCTTGATGCATTGATTAAACAAGTTATTCTGTTGCCAGTCACATGTAAAATATGGTCCCAAACATGTGGGATCATTCATACCATTAAAGCTAACCCACTAGCCCCTTGATTCTTTTGCAGAGCAAAGGGGAAACAGCTTAGATGCTTCATCAAGGATCTAAGGGAAAGGCCCAACAGAGTAAACACAGAGGGTGGGATCACCTTGCTCTGTCCGTGAGGAGGTAACCTAGCTCATCTAACTCCCAGAAAACCGCAGTCTCGGGGATACTGCTGTGTCTCTCTTGACTCTCATGCAGCAGCCTTGAAAGCTGTTTCCCACAGCACCATTTCCTCACTGTTTTCTGCTGCAGTCACAGGTCAGCTGGGAACCTGGCAAGGATGGAATATCTGTGAATGCAAGTAGATTGAATGAAGTGGTGAGTGTGGATTTAGGGTGCTGCACTTGGCTCTGGTTTTTCTTTTTGACTCAAAAAGCCCCATAATGGTGGTGTCCAGCTAGGCATGACCCCAGTGTCTGTGTAAACTTGAAACTGTATTTCCAGTCAGATGCATAAACTGTGATTGCAAAACTTACATATTAGATGAGCAAGATTAGAGTCTGTTTATGGCCAGACGTGCTGCCAACTAGAACACACTCGCCAGACTTTCCAGGAGCATGAACCAACCCCAGAGTGCCTCTCAGCTGGTGCTTCAGACCTGGTCACACGCCCTAGCTGGCTGCAGCCATGCTGGTGGAAGGGCTTGTCACTTCTGCCTGCCAAGGTTATCTGCCCCTGCACGACTGCGGGCTCAGGCGCTCGCGCCAATGGTACCTAACCAGTTTATCCAAAACGAGATGCCCTGGCAAGAGCCTGCTGCGCACCCTATTTACTTGGATCTGGACCAAGGTGGGATGAAAAGGTTCAAAGAAGAACCTGAGCTCGCTGTTCAGAAGTGGTTGTAATCTCTGTTGTAGGAGAGGGAGTGAAGGTGGGGGAGTGGGAGAGGTGGAGGCTCAGTCAGAGCCTCCCCAGAATGGGAAAGAGACATCTGTGGTTGCCACGTGTTGCTGTTGGTTCTTCTACACGTGGGTCCAGACTCATTTGGAACAATGAGCTTGAATAGAAAAATCATCAGCTCTATGATGTATTACCCATGGAACTGTACACAAAGTGGGAAAGAACAACTGCCCATGGCAAAAGTTATAGATGTGCACATTATTTCCTCCAACTAGATTTTGAGAACTGAGAGGCTCAAACCCCAATAATAGTGATATAAAAGGTGGTGGTTTTCCTTTTTTTCACTTTTTAAATGCCTGTTTTGGACCAAATTCACAGCTCCAAATAGCACTATTGTCAGTTTCTTTGTCCCGTTTCCTTTACATCTGCCAGCAGCACTGTTGCCCTGTAAAGCAGTGAGTGGATTGGCAGGAATATACCTGGCTATGAGAAGAAAGGACAATGATTTGTGGAGATCATTGAGAAACTTTGAGGAAAAGCATTCCCAGTTTATATGAGGAGGATGTGCAGAGATTAGGGTGCTGGCATGTTAATCTGCAGAAGCCACGTGCTTTTCTCTGGATATGAGAGGAAGGGACTGTTTCCAAGGACAGGTAGTGATAGGACAAGAGGTGATGGATTTAAACTGGAAGAGAGTCAATTTAGATTAACGATTAGGAAGCAATTCTTCCCCGTGAGAGTGATAAGGCCCTGGAGCAGGTTGCCCAGAGAAGAAGCCTGTGGCTGACTCCTACCTGGCGGTGTTCAAGGCCAGGTTGGATGGGGCTTTGGGCAACCTGGGCTTGTCCCTGCCCGTGGCAGGGGGTGGCAACTAGATGGGCTTTGAGGTCTCTTCCAACACAAACCATCTGTGATTCTAGGGTTCTAAAATGTCCACTGCCTTACTTTGACTATTTAGAGGGAAAGACAGGTTATCAGAGGTGCCTACTGCCAAACATGTAAGAGTGGAGAATTGGGTACTGTTGTACAGGCAGAAAGTTCTTGATGTTTTGTGGGCAAATTGTTACTTCTTATGGTGTAAAATTAAATGAGAGGTCATTAACAGAATATGGAAATATGACTTTTCATATATGTTATTTCTCTCTGTTTATATGTATATAAACAGCAAATACATGTGTTGCATATCTACTTCTATATATCAGTGGATAATGGGTGTACAAGAAAATATGTATCTGATTTTAGAGTGCTCATTGCATCATTCTTACTGAGTCAGTGGAATTCGAGGTCACCCTGTGCTTTACAAGATGACCTCAGTATCTTGCAAAATTGAGTTTCTGTGAAGGAAATGCTTTGTTTGCTATTTGAATCATTGAGAAGAGTTTCAGGTTGATGCTGTGCATAAGTGAATAGGAAGAGTACATAATGAAATAAGAAAGAATAGTTTTCAGGAATGTTGGGGGAGAAAGGTGAATTTCTGAATAAAAGCAAGTGAATTCTATGGTTATAGTGGTTTCATTATAAAAATTAATTAAGAAAATTGTTTGTCCCTGAAGAAATGGTTAAACAAATAGATAAGAATTACTCAAGCTTTCAGATTTTTCCTCTTCCTTTTTAGCATTCACTTTATGAATATGCTGTTAGTTGTATTTTCTGAGAATTACCTGCAGAAAATAACATTGCCTTTGTGGTATATGAGAATAACTGATAGAGAGAAAGGAACAAGGGCTTTAAGGATGGCAGGGACGAGTAAAATGTAAAAACAAAATGAAGATGAATACTATGATTGGACTAGTGAGTATTATAATTAAGGAAAGATATTGCACATTTAGTGTGAGATTATTTCTGTCTCATCTGATTTTTTCTAGGTTCTTTATCATCCATCTTATTATCACTTGCCTTTTCTTTTTCTTTTTAGTACCCAGAGTTGATGGTTGCATCTTATAACAACAATGAAGATGCTCCACATGAGCCTGATGGTGTAGCCTTGGTATGGAACATGAAGTTCAAGAAAACCACACCAGAATATGTTTTCCATTGTCAGGTAAGACTGAGGAAGCCATTAATTTCTTGCTAGACAAAACAGTGTACTACATGGTGCATCTGCCCACTGTTTATGTGAAGAGGTTGAGGTTAAAAATAGGCATTTTTGGAAAATGTACAAGTGGCAGTCCAGTGTTTTTAGAGGGCAACTAGCCTTCTCAAACAATACTGAAAGCCTGTCAGGGCTGCGTGTCATTCTTTGCCTATTTAAAACAGTCCCTGGGAGATTTAGTTTATAAAAGTCCTTGCACTTATGAAGTAACTGTGGTGTACCACTTCCTCACCCAGGCAGCAACATATGCTTTCCCACCCACATTAGCTTCCTCGCATCCTCTGCACTCTAAGCTGCCTACTCTTGCCTAGGTTCTGCTCAATATCAGGCTTTGCCTTTAAAACCAGGCAGTACATGTTGCATTTCTGGGCATGTGTCTTGCTCACAGCTTGATAAAAACAGCCTTGATTGCAAGGACTACTCCACCAATTCCTGTTTGACCGTGCTTTAGGTTAGCAAACCAGTGTTTCATTTCACTCCATGCTACTTTATAACCATACTTTTTTAGATGCTTATGGACACTTCACAAATATTTGGGTCTTCCATTCCATAGGTCTGTTTACTTCTCTTTTGCCACTGCTTTTGGGTGTGAAATGGCACTCCTTCATATTGACAGAAATGTTCCACTCATTGGCTATATCTTCATCAAATGTCCAAACTGTGGACTAGGGCTTGGACCAAATTTCCAACCTCTTCATTATTATCCATCTGTGGTAATTAAATACAGGACAGTGGTACAGCCATATGGAAAAGTTTCAGCAAGTAAAACTGAACAATCAGAGATTAGTAAAATGCAGATTATTCTGCGGTAAAAATTGCTTCTCTTGGAAGGATATGTATTACCTGGCTAATTGTGTAAGCTAAGTGTCATTTTACATTCAAGGACCAAACATCTTTTTGAACTAAGTTTATGTTTGTACTCGGGTACATTATCAGATGTAACATAGTGGGAGGGAGTTGCTGGAATTGAAGTTGCTGCTTCAACCCGATTAAGTAACCTTTAATTCTGGGCATGTTTTTCTAATTTGCTATACTGGAAAACAACTTCACAGAGAGCCTACGCCTGCACAGCAAATATGCCATACAGATTTATATACATATACATATATGTGTGTGTGTGTGTATTACCTTTGAAATGAGAACTTGCCTTTTTCTGGATATCATATTCGTCAGACTGATGTGTTCTTTCAGTCAGCTTAAGATCTTCGCTCAGATCCCATGTTCAAATTCTTCTAAGATATACATGAAGTTTAATGTTTGAAAAAAACCCCAAACAAACAAACAAACAAACAATAACAACAAAAAAAAAAACCTCAAGCATTTAAGAGAAGAGATCACCTGTTGCATTTTCAGGAGAATAATTCTTAAACTAGGTTGATTTTGCAAGATTGTAACCAGATTCCCTTCTGGTTACAGAAGGGAATCTGGTTAGCCCTTCTGAGTACACAAAGAGGACACGTTGACTTCAGTCATAACAATGTGCTCTGCTAATTACAAATTCTATCTAGTTTTAAAGGTAGGTATGCTTAAACAGGGGAGGTGTGACTCACTAAACTGAAAACGTTGAGACAAGTTAAAGTCTCCATTAGAAAAAAAAAAAAAAGGGGCCAAAGATTTGGCCTGACTGAGCTTCTAATTCTCCCATTAAGTTGGATGTCTCCCTTTTGGAATCGAAACCTTAAAACCTGTGACTGGAGAGACACATGTGTCACTGTGCTTTCACATGCATCTGGATTCTTCATCTTCCAGTTAAATGAAATCAGTTCTTCTGTCCACATGAAATATCTATTTTCTCGGTCAAACCGTCCACAGATAAATTTGCATTATAAGTCAGTTATGAGTTGGAACTGTGTTTGAACCACCATTATGGAGCTTTTGACATATGGAATATCTTCTGCATCTCAAATTGGATGGGGATACCCACATCAGATTAAACAGGGACACAAAAAACTTGAGACTTGGTCTCCTGAATGCAGGTTTTGTTCTGACTCAGATGGAAAAGAAGAAAAAAATTATATTAGCTCAGACTCTGGAATTCAGTTCTGTAGATCATCATGTTATTCTGTTAGGTAGTGGAAACCAACTGTATTATTAGGCAGCCCCATATCATTTATACTACCATTTTGCAAGAGAACACTTATTCAGTCCCGATTCAGTCATTCCTCTAGGTCTTCTGTGGGACAGGTCAGATTTTTCTTCCACGTACATGACCTTATATCAGTCCAGCCCAGCAACTGGAGATGAACACCTTATCATTACAGCTAGGATGCCCAGATATGACAGGCACAGTACTTGGAGCATATTTTCCCAATAGACCTCTGTTTTCCTTTCCAAAGACTTTCTATAAAAGTGTGGAATTAATAAACACTATATGGTGCCAACACTGTATGGACCAAACATTATTTGGGTCCAAGCTGGAACCTAGGAAGTTCCATCTGAATAGAAGGAAAAACTTTTTCACTGTGATGGTGACAGATCACTGGAACAGGCTGCCCAGAGAGGTTGTGGAGTCTCCTTCTCTGGAGACATTCAAGACCAATCTGGACATGTTCCTGTGTGAGTTAATGTTGTTGATCCTGCTTGGGCAGGGGGTGTGGACTAGATGATCTTTGAATGGTGCTGGCTAATAGACCTTTTGCCTTTTAATTTCTGGACTCACAGAGTGAGATGCAAGCAAGTAGGAGCTCGTTTCAGCAAATAGGTTTATGAAGCCATTTCTGAGGAACCTGTAAGAATTCCCACCTCAGGAGTTCTGCATTCTCCCACCTCTGAGTTCTCACCTCGAGTACTGGGTGCAGTTTTGTGTGCAAAACTATTGGAGAGTGTCCAGAGGAGGGTAACAAGGATGGTGAAGGGTCTGGAGGAGAAGTCTTATGAGAAGAGTCTGAAGTCCCTCAGTTTGTTCAGCCTGGAGAAGAGGAGGCTGAGGGGAGACCTCATTGTGGTCTATGGCTTCCTGACAAGAGGCAGTAAAGGGGCAGGTGCTAATCTCCTCTCTTTGGTGGCCAGTGATAGAACCTGAGGGAATGGTATGAAGCTGAGACAGGGGAGGTCTAGATCGGTTATTAAGAAGAGGTTCTTTACTGAGAGGTTCTTTACTCCCATCAGGCGCTAGAACAGGCTCCCCAGGGAAGTGGTCACAGCACTGAGCTTGACTGAGTTCAAGAAGCATCTGGATGATGCACTCAGTCACATGCTCTGACTTGGCTGGTTCTGTGTGGTGACAGGAATTGGACTTGGTGATCCTTTTGAGTCCCTTCCAACTCAGGAGATTCTATGATTCTATGATAACATCAATATAAATAATATGTGAAACTTCTGTAAACAGCTAAAGAGCTAACTGAACTTCAACAGGTATCTGAACTTCATCAGATACCTTTTGTACACATTTGGTAAATTCTTGAAGCCAGGACCTGTAATGTTTTGTCTCTCCCTTCTGCTATATTATACAGGTCTAAGTGACATGATTACCAAGGAATTTCTCAATTTTCTTTACCTCTGTGACTTTCCGTAATCTTACATAGGATCATTAAAATTGTCATAATCAGAGCAACAGGCTTTCCCAGTCCATTTTGGTGAAAGTTGCCAGATCCCAGAGGCTTCACCTAAAGTTGTCTGTCACCCATGGCAGACAAAGATTCAAAAATCTACCAGCAATGATGTTTTTTCCTAACTACAATCAGTGAAACGTTTGATTTCAGTCCCCAAGTGGGAGAGATGGTACGTTCTGTAAATATTTATCTTAGCTGTTGTTATTAATGATCTTACTGTTATGAAATTCTTGCCCAATTTAAAGTCATGTTATGTTGTTGGCTCATTAATAGTGTAGGCAGTAACAAATTTCATAGCTCCACAGTATGTTGTGCTACAGATACAAGGTTCAATTTTACTTAATATGCATTAAGGGGAAAATGACGATCAGCCAAGTTGACTTGTTTACTCATTAATTTGTGTGAACTGCCATGCGATAGATCAAATCTTTTCTAAAAAAAAAACAGTCTTACTGGCTTCTACTTTCTCCTCCTGTGGAATATTTATTTTGTTCTGCTTGGTTTATTTTTGCCCTTCTTTGGATTTTTATGTTTCTGCTTTACCCAGCGACATGCTGACAGCATTTTAGCTGAGACTCCCACAGATTTTTTCCTCTGTAGCTCATCATACATCTTTTTACCACAAGGTTAGAAATGGGAAAGCAAGCAAGAGTGAGGGATTGGGCAATTGGTTCATTTGTTTTCCAGTGCATGCAAAAGAATGTTGTCTCAGAAGCAAAATCAAAGGGGAAGGGTGATATAATTTGCCAAAAGAATGAGTGCTCAATGCTTTCCTTAGGTAGCGAGGAATAAATTGAGCAGGCAGTTAATACTGCAGAGTGCAGACTGGGAATTTCCTTGTAGGGAAGAGTCAGGGATGTCCTCTTCCCCCACACTGAAGCATCACAAACTCTTAGTGCAATCCAGTGCATTCCAAAGGCAAAACCCAAACCTTTCAGAAGTACTTTATGAGGCCCTGCAGATGAGTCATCCCTGGTTGGGTTGGTTTGGCATTATCCTGAGAGGGAATGAATTCCAGCAATGACATGGAAATCACATTGAGTCTCCCTTGGTTTGGTGGGAGAATTTTAAGCAGTTGTTCACACTGCTTCTCTCAGCTACTGTTGGTCTGTGCTTAGGTGGGGGTGACAAAAACAAAAATAGTATGGAACAGTTATTGATGATGTGACTCTGTGCAAGCTCAATCCCATATTGATTTGTTTAATACATGGGACTGGCCTTATCTGGGAACACTCCTGACTGATAGAGTAGCATCAATGGGATTTCTCAGTCTTAGTCTTTTTTTGGTTTAGAAAGTATTTGTATGTCTGTAGTGTTTTTTTTTCACTGAACAAACAAATAAAAATCTGCATTACTTATTAATTATGAGGAAAGTTTGTAATACAATGCCCATTGTTTATGTACCAGTGGTCATCTATGTCCAAGGTGTTGTTCCTGTTTCCTGGTGATCTGATCTAAGCTTTCTAAACCAAAGTGACCTGCAGAAGCATCTGAAACTTTGCACCAACATATCTTGTTGACTGAGGCAAACGAGAACTCAGACTGTCTTCAAAATAAATAGTTGAAGTCTGAGCTGTTATACCTTTCCTTTCAGCAGGACCTGCTAGCATGAATACAGCACTGCTCCTATATCAGATCTCATAGCTTTTGGCAGAGAGCTGACCTGCAGAGACAGAAGACACACACAAAAAAAAGAAATGCAGTGGATCTAAGGGACTTTAGGGTATTACAGACCATTTCCTTTCTCCTGAAACTAAAGAGGGTTTATTAAAGATCATTGAGGTATCTGGACCTCAGCTTCAAATGTCATCATTTCATTGGAAGGTGGGTGGGAGAAGACCTTTAAAGGTATTAGTTTCATGCATATAAACCAAACTGGGTCTTACTTTCTGATTTGGACAACTCTGCCCTGTGTTTGGAAAGTTTGATTAATTTGGCTTTGCTACACCTAGTGATAGCAAAACCAACAAAATACCACACTGACTGCATTTTAATTTACTATAGGTTATTTCCTGATCTATTAATTTCCTCTCTCAGCTATGTCTTTTCCAAATGTCTCGAAAGGGCGGTGAGAAGTACAAATCTCACACTTAGAAGTAACTCCATTCAGTGTATTTTTAAGGAAGGAGAGCACATGTGAAGTGGCTTTTATTTGAGGAAGCAGTAACCATTTAAACCTTCTTTCAGGGAGTCAGATTGACTTTACCATAATCACAAAAAGGTTTCAGCAGTGTATCACTTTTAATAGCTGCAGCTATTTCTGTCCTTTTCCTAAAATGCCATGCAATCAGATTTACTTGGTTGCTTCCATCTCTTTACTAAACTGTCAGGTTTTTGTGGGATATAGGACTTGTGTTTTCTATTTTAATTTCAAGAAAAGCTGTCCATGCTTGGAAAATATTGGTGGATTGAGTACAGAAATCAGCCGCACCACAAAATGCTTCATTCTCCCCTAGCTTTTTTGTAGTGGCTTCTATACACTGTCATTAGGTTATGTGTTTGACCACTCTTCATTGCTTATGCTGGTGTGGTCTTTCCCTTTTCAACTGACTGGATGGAGTCAGAAATGCATATCTTAGAATTAGATGCACTGAGTTAAGTGAAGGGCTATATTTAGTGGCTGATACTGTCTGGAGTTCACTTTCTTTTTTTTCCTGATTTGGTTCCTTTGTTGTTGTCTGCTCTTTCCAAATCAACATAAATTCCTTCAGATGTGCTTTTTGCGCCAGCAGCCAGCTTTCTTAAGGTGATGAGCACCCAAATCCACAAGACTTGTGCGTGGAGCAGGCTGAGGTAACAGCATAAATGACTAATATCTTTTTATTCCTCCTGTTCTTGAGTTTCCTTTACTGTGGAAGCCAGGCCAGAGCTCAGTCCCTCCAGAACTCTAAAAGAAAAGAAGCACCACAAGTTTGTCAAAAAGGTACGCTTGAAAAACGTGAAAAACAAAGAATATTTTCTCTGATAATTATATCGGTGTTTTTGCACAGAGGCTACTTCACTTTGTTGCTGCTATCAAAGTTTCAAGTACAGTTTCAGCTTCTCAGAGCCACAAAATAAATGACTGCCTCTAAACTTCCTCTGGGCTTCCCAGAATTTCCTAAGTAGAATCAGTCCAAAGAACCAGCAGCATGTCCAGTCCCAGAGCTGACCTGTCTAGCTCCTCAATTTCTAGTGAGAGGGGGCACCTCTGGTCAAGTGCTGCAAAGCTCAGAAAAGGCATGTACCTCTCAGCTCACTGCAAATACACATTTTCTTTAAAAAGCCCCAAACAAACCAAGAGCCCCCCACACCACCCAAAAAAAAAAAAAGCCAACAACAACAAAAAAAACCAGCTGTGGTAAAAGCTTTTTCATCAAAAGGTCTTCTTGTTAAAATAGAACTGGTCAACAGAAGATAAGTAAGTTTAATGGGCAACCACTGGTGCTTGGAAGAGAGAAAATGGAAGAAGAAACGTTCAGACCACATAGAAGGAAAAGGCTTTTCCCGAGACAGACAAGCATTGGAGCAGGTTGTCCAGACAGTTGCAGATTCCATCATTGTATTTTTAAGACAGGCTGTATGAAGCCCTGAGCAACATCATCTTATCTGACAGGAGACTGGACTAGAGATCTCCTGCGGTCTTTCCTAGCCCAATTCTACTCTGATCCTATGATCCTGGGCACAAACCAGATTCTGCCAGGTTTTCTAGCAGTTATCTGGTAAACGGACCACTGAATATTTGCCTTTGAAGAAGCTGGGGCAGCTGCTATAATAGGGATGCTCCAGTACCCAGAGACTCAAGTTTGTGGCAGAACTTTTATAACACATACCAAAATTTTTACCCAATTTCCTGCTATGCTTCATTGTTAGGATTATCTTTGCAGAGCTGCATAGAGAGCTCTTCTGTGCCTGTTCTTTGGGGCACCCTGTTGCTGTTACATTTGTGATTACATGGTCATTTACATGCTGCAGTAATTCATGCAGATGTATGGGGGCACCATTTTTAATTAGAATTTGGGGAAATTTCTAACTGTGCTGCTGGGAAAGGAGAACAGTTTCAACTGTGGCTTGTGATAGAAATACATACTCAATCTGTTCTTATTTTAAAACATTTTTCCTCTGCCCTGTTGTGTTTGTCCAGTCTGGAACATAGAAATGTAGAGCACAGTTTGTGCTGGGATGATTTCAGTAAACAGGAGCCCATGTCTCATCTCTTTGTTTTAGATGGTTCTTCCTAATCTCAGCTGGTAATGACTGTCTTTTCTTTTTTTTTTTTCTCTCCTCTTATTGGAGTTTACACAACTTCTAGCCTTTGGTGATTAAAAATAACTATCATATGGCCTAAAATTAGTGCTCCAGCACTTGGGAAGAGATTGTGTATGAGTCAGAAGAAGTTCCACCCACACATCTGAAGGCTGAATGTAGTGTTTAGAAAATGGGTTTTGGTCTATTAGGTGAGAGGAGGGAGCTTCCTGCAGCAAATTGGTACAGGAGGGAAGAGGACCATTGCATATATGCAAGAGGAGTCTGATGTCATCCAGATGCTACTGAACTTGAAGGTGTTAGTGGGGGAGGACACAAAAGGCACTGACAAGGTGGAAATGTGTATTCTGTCTTGAGCTGTACAGTGTCTTACACAGTCCTGAAACTACTGTGAAATGCCCGGGTGAGTCTTGAATCCTCTTTATTGCTGAAATGCCCCAGGCATTAATCTGCTAGCATCTGCCAGCCAAGAAAAAGTATGCCATGTTTTCTACAGAGCCTTTAATTCCTAAAACCTCTTTAAAATTACATTATTTCTGCACAAAATCAAATCATATTTGTCCTAGCAGGAGTGAGAGAAGGAGAGTTTCTTCCAAGCAAGGCTGCATTGAACCTAAGTGTCATTCAGCTGAAGGGATGTCAGTTGGATCAGTTGTATGCCTTCCCTTGGGCTTAACTGTATCTTTCCTAACCCTTAGCAAAGCTGCTTTTACCATGGTGACTTGGATATACTGCTATCTTGAGCAGAATCCTGAAGAGCAGCACACCCATCAGAACCAATGTATATGCTGTAACAGCTGATCTGTATGCTGTATCCCATCAGTCTGTGGAAGTGGTGGGTGCAGTTTCCCTGCTAATAATTAACACTCTGAGTTACTTGAGGACTGTGTTTTTGTATATACAAATTCACTAGTGGCAGAATGCTCCTTTGCTTGGAGCAATGCTTACTGTAGATAATCTTCCTCATTTGAAACTGAGATTTCAATTATAAAGCAAAGAATTAGGAAGTGAAAAATCTCTTTGACTGGGATAGAAAATTTTAGGCGGTTCCTGTTTCTAAACCTTTTTTTGGAGGGGGTAGATTATCATAGGCTTAAATGATATGCTGTCACTGCGAGCAATAGCATTGTGCTTTTTGTAGGTGTTAAAATAGTGATTTGTAATGAATGAAATCCTGCTTCTCTTCCTAAAGTTCATATATTATTCCTTTCAGACCAAATGTAAAGAGTACGTTGGCCACTCAATATGGCAGGCATTTTTATTATTTTTTTTTTAGTTTCTTTGTTTCACTGATAACTTGCATTGCACCTTTCTGAATTACTGGCATCTAATATGCAATATGCAAATAATGCCATTTGGAGAAACCCTAACCTTAGAATTTGCAGAGTGAGACATGCGGTATTTTTAAACTTCAGCTAGCTAAGGAAAAAAATAAAATATCTCAGTTAAAAACCATATTTCATAAGAGAAAATTATAGTGATATTGATGGTTTGCCAAAACCTCAAGCAGTGACAAAATCCACAGTGTCCTGAAAGAGATGCCTTTGCAAAACCATTCCTTTGCAGATGGCTTAGATTATCGATACTTATAAACACATGACATTATCCATTCGACTCAGAATGTTGAAAAACCCTGTTGATAAAAATGCACTTTTGTCACACTATCCCAAAATCCAGAGAAAAGAGTTGCCTGCAATTGTTGCTGAGGGTGTTTTATAGGTTAGTAGTTGTTGATTGGGTTACATTTCAACATGAACCAGTGTAGAATATTTTAAGTAAAAAGTAGGAAAGAAGGGAAAAAAGAGCATAACTTTCCCTTGTTGATGTGAACATTACATTTTACAGTTTTTCTTGTATATCTATCTGAAATCCCCAGTGCTAAAACGGTTTTGGTTGAACAAAAATGCAGGATCAGATGTGAAATCAATACGTTTCTGGGATCCTCCCACAGAGGTTTTTTCCCCATAAATGATATAAAACACTGTGCAATTCCCTAGCTGCACTGCAAATGATGGATAAACAGCCATAGGCATGACTTCTCTGTTTGGATTGTGTAACTGTTCTCAGTGCAAGCTATTTGCAGTGTAGAGTACATTTGGTCCAAATTCAAGAAAATTATTTCACCTCATGATTTTTGTCTCTGTGGGAGCTCTATGTGAGAAGTGAAACCTCTTTCCATGTTACCTGGCACAAAATAGAAAACAGTTACTCTTCTATAGGGCTATAAAAGGCCCCAGAAACCAAAGAATCCGTCATTACAGGCTGGGATACAACTGTCCCCTGCCTTAGGTCTAAAATCAACAGTTTTCCAGCCTCTGCCCCCCACGGCTGGATGACTGACAAGCACATACTTGAAAAGAACTTTTGTATATGGGCAACGTTGATTTAATGCCGATTACGCTCTCTGCTTCCCACAAAAGGAAAGCAAGTAGCACGTGCTGATGGCTGATGATGTGATCATATCCTTGGAAGGCGTTTCCCATGGGGCAGGGAGTCTTATGGAAAGTGGCAAAAGGGAGAGTCCCTATCAGACCCCTCAGAGACTGCCCAGTAATTCTTATTGTAGATGCACTACTCTGCATAGTGATATCATATTTGCTGTCACTATAATGACGACTGTAAAAGTGAGCCTTTGTTAGTAATAAGTGCCCACATGAAGGCATTTGTGGTGTTTTGCAAAAATTTCACGATATGTTATATAACTATAAGAGAATACGAATTATGACAAATACCATAGATTTAACTTCCACAAAGCTGGTAGTGAAATTTTATTAAAACAGGATTGTCTTCATCATAAAGACTATTAGAGAAGAAAAGCTAAAGTACATTTATTTTAGCATGAGATGACAAGCATATGTCCTATGTGCAAGAAGCAATATGCTTTTAAAAACCTGTCATATTGGAGAGATCAGAGTGTTTTCATTCTCTCTACAACAAAATGTGCCGGGGTGCATTAGGATCTATGATTAATTCATTTTGATTGCTCTTATAACAACGCCTAGTACTCTGTAGCTAAGATAAATATCGATTCCGCTTCAGTTCCATATTGTTCATGAACATACACTGAGTCATCAGTCATTTTGTGTGGAGAACACACTTAACACTTGCTATCTCATGTTTACATTGGTAAATAAACAGAACAAGCTCAGTTTGGGCCAACTTAAGAATGTACAGGAATTGTGCAGAATTGCTGTTTGCCATGAGCTGTCTGTGGTGAATCCATTCCTCTTAGCAGGCCAGTGATGTGTTCTAAAATGTCCTGTCACTGTTGAGGGTGGATGACACAGGTGAGCTGGTTTTGAGCAAAACATGGTCCTTTGTTACTTCAGGAGTCAGCAAATATAAGCTGGCATTTATTGTAAGAACCTTTGACTCTGAGACTGGAAAAACACTTGTCTCATTCCACCCTCCTCTACAAGACTACTCATGGGGGAAAAAAAACAGCAGAACTTTGCAGGAAAGTGGGACGGGAAATTTCAGGAAACCAAGGTTTGTTCAGATAAATGAGGATTAAAAATTTGGTCTATAATGGGAAGGGGTCATCTATTCCTACATGGTCTTAGCTGCTTCCAAATGCTGCGCCAGGCGACTCACATCAGAATTTGTACAGTAATTTGCCATAGGAGACATGAACAGCATGAAGGCAACTCATGTTCTTTCCCTCATTCTTGAATGCAGGCTTGCCTGTGGCATCTCTTGCATTTCCTACTGCTGTTTGTCTGTGCCTCTCAGTTTCTCGATGCTCATATCTATGTGCAGTGTTTAATTAATTTTCAATGGTTTCCAATTATGTGGTGACACTACTTATAAATGATACATCAGTGAAAGTGATGGATTTGGGCAAATATAATAGCCTGTCAGTCTTCACTAGAAGGTACAATTAAATCAAAAAGATAAGAAAAGATTACTGTAATTATTTTGACACTGAACTGATAGAAGTTTGCCCAAGTGACACAGACTATGGAGTACAAAATGTCAATTGCTTAGAAACAAGTAAAATAAGATATACTGTTGTCCCTTTTCTCCCCTGGGACTTCCTGCTTAAGTCACCTCATGATCTTAACTTGTAAAATCAGGTGAGCTATCTCCAATTCCTTTCAGTCTCAGTCAAACACTGGGTCCAGTAAATAGAGTTTTCAATTCTGGGCTCTCCAGTGCAAGAGCCCAGAGAGACTGGGACAGTGGAGCTCGGGGCGCTCTTATCAATATGTATAAATACCTAATGGGGAGGTAAAGAGGATGAAGCAAGGCTCTTCTCATTTGCACCCAATGACAGGACAAGAGGCAATGAGCACAAACAGAAATATAGGAAATTGCATTTAAATGTAAAAAATCCCTCTTTTACTATAAGAATGACTGAGTACTGGCACAGGTTGCCCAGAGAGATCATGGGGTCTCTATCCATGGAGATACTCAGAACCCAACTGGACACAATCATGAGCAATCTGCTCCAGCTGACTCTGTTCTGGTTGGACCAGAAAATCTCTGGAGGTTCCTACCGACCTTGGCAGTTTGGTGAGTCTGCCCATGACACTTTGTGATCCTTTCCCTTCCCTGTCTCTGAGGCTATGCAGAAGTCAGCTGGTCTGTGACTGTCTCTACTTGTAAAGAGTCGTCCTGGGACCAGATGAACACCAGGGCATCCTTCCTTCCTTCCTGAAAGGTCATGGGCTCTCAGAAGTCCTGAATCAAGAAACTGTTTAAGAACACACTTATCAGTTAGTTTGGCTGCAAGTGGGCTTTTGAGTCATTGAAAGTCATGGGGAACTTAGAAAATCACCTAGAGTTTTCACGGACTTCTGAGAAAAGAACGGACTTACATATATAAATAAGTACTTTCCTCAGCTGGGGCTTTACAGTGTTTTTGGTCTGTTATGTTCAATCTTCGGACCACATCTGGGTTCTCATGGCCTGTGCAGTTACTGGACTGAGTGCTACATTTGAGATTTATCAGCAATTCCCTTATAAGTAGCTAGGACTACTACGGCCAGCTACACCAGCTGAGCTGTAGTTAACTGTTCCTGCAGCACCTATGCTGGCTTCTAATTCATCTGTGTCTTCACATAGTTTGATAAAAAATGTGGTTTGCAGAACTGCTGCCATAGAAAGCTACCACCAGAGCTCAAGAACAACCCGTGTTCCTATTCTGAGCCTGGAATTTGCTATTTCTTTATGCTCTGTAAAGCCCTCCTCTGGTATTCCAGAATTTGCCATCAAGTGATCATCTGGTTTGCTTCCTCTGTGAAGAGTCCAAGGCACCAGGAGGCCAGGCAAACTTAGCCCATATTTCATTCTGTGGGGGATCTCTTCCACCATTGCAGAGAGCTAGATGGGGACCACTCTGGATAGGGACTCCTGAGTCTTGTTCTTGAGGCCAGGTTCCAGGTTCCATCAGAAAGCAGACTCTGCCTGGAGAACAGCTTGCAGCAACAAGAAGTTTAATTCCTTAGACCAGTGGCTGTGGCAGTTTGTGAACATGGAATTAAGCTGTCAAAACACTATCTGTGGTTTACATTAGATAATATCAGGAATTCAGAAGAAGTAACCAGAACTTCTTGGCTTGTCCCTCCCAGCCAAGTTCCCCCAGCATTTGCTAGGTAGAAGAGGCTTCACCTTCACACATGTTTTTGCCTGGTGTTGAATATCTGCAACGCTTAACAAGGACAAATATATTGACCAGAACAGGCTAAACTGAATTCTTCCTCTTTTTTTTTTTTTTTAAACTATGAAACCTAATCTTGTTATCTCTATTCTGCCATCCACATACATGAATAATAATGCATGATGTAAATAGTGCTTTAAGGCTATGCCGACAGATATGGCTTTTGAAAAAAAATTGTCCTAAATTAAAGACTTGACCTCTTTCAGGACCTTCTGGCACTGAATGCTGCAGTCTCTGCCATGCTCACCAAAATGAGTGCTAAAGAGAAAGAAAAAGCGTGAGGAAAGGATCAGCTTCCATGCTTTGTTATATTATCAGCATGTAGTTACAGTAGATTTAATGCATACACAGTGGATTGTGCATAGGGTATAGTTTTCAAGACTCAGTGCATAATGTTAGGGGTATTTGCTACAGCGATTATTGGTGTCTTAGTTAAATTGTCCCTAAATTTCTGCAAAGACTGTGTCCTTAAGCATATTTCTTTAGAGTCTGTAGGGAATGGAGTATTAAGCATTTCAGCAGAGCTGAAAAGGTGAATATAAAATCTTTTGTTTCTCTTCAGTTATTGTCCCTCCACGAATTACAGCAGACTGTTCCCTGTAACTTATCTTACTTTTCTGAGCCCAAACACAACAAAGCTAACATGCAGAGTGCATAGCCCCTTCCACGGGAGAGTGGTCATACTAGTGCAAGATGGACGTCATAGTTTGGTTGAGGTGACAATAGCAACCTGATACTACTTGCTGTTGAAAGGGAAACTGTATACAGTCTCCATAGCAAACAGTGTAAGATGAAAACAGAAGGCTTGCATCCTGCCCTGAATTATCAGTGAAATACAGTTGGAATTTTTTTGCTGCTGAATCTGAATTTTGGCTGCTGGCAGACCAAAACTGCTAAGACATTCATTTACATTCCAGTGACTCTGAGCTGGATTTACAAATGTGGTTAGATGCCTAATGATGAAGAGAAAAGCAGGTAATAGGATTTGCCAGTGCACTTTGAATCAATTAAATACTATTGTCTCACCAATCAGATGGTGTGTGAATAAACACCTTTTTGTATTCAAGATGCTTTTTTAAAACAGAAGTCAAAGGGACTTAATGTAGATGTATGCAGAATTTAAGGAGGTATCACTAGAAAATAATTTAGGCTGTAGTTCACAAAATATTTTAACATCTAAAATCTCTGGGAATTTCCATCTGTATGAAAACAACAACCACCAGTTAGCATTATCAAACATGTCAGTACAAACACACCAGACAACGTCTATTTTGTCATATCCTATGTAGGTGATGACTGATTTCTCAAAGATTCTGGTAGTTGATAGGGACATTCTGCCACCAGCTCCTTAATTTCAGAAAGCAACTGAAAACTCCTCAGTTTAAGAACTACTTTTTAGCCAGTGGCATTTCTGACCACTGCACCAAGCAAATTCTTCATGTAATGTTATTATTTGGTCAGTTCTAGAGACCTTCACCAGACTGAGATGCCTTTCAATGAAATTTGTTACAAACCTACTGTAACAAAGCAGTCTCTGTCCCAAAGAACTTTCAGCTGCAGTCATGGGTGGTGGCAGGTGGTGACACCATAACCCATGTCCTGAGCTGGCTACACATATAGCACCTCTGGTGCAGAAGACCTTGGCTAATACTGCGCTGAAACTAGTGAGCCCAGTTGTGTGTAAGCAAAGATCCAGAACGCCTTGCTCAAGTTGATGGCTACCATCCACTCCAAATTCTGGCAAGTGTGTTGTATGAGTGGGGATGGCAGAAGGTCTCTGCTCCACCTCCAGACACATGCCCTAAGGCTCCAGGTCTGCAAGGGTGGTGCAGACCCATCCCTTCAGGCTCGTGAATAACTTAAAACAATTAAGAGTGGTGTTGTGTAACTGTTAGAGCATCATGACCTAAAGAAAACAGACAAACCAAGGATGTGCTTGCTTCCCCACAGCGCCAGCACATGGACCTTAAAAATTTGACCCCGCAGTTTAATAAGCAGCCTGGTCCTAATAAGAGAAAACAGACAAATTTGGGTACAGAGCATGTAAGCAGTTGGGTGGAAAGAAAATTTGATTTTTATGTGATCTTATTATGAAATTGCTCCTTATTTCTCCAGGCTTTAATTCTCTTATCCTCAGTCTAACAAAGTATGCTGCTCAGCAAAGGCTGTATTCTTAGGCTTGCACATATCTGTCGTAACTCAGGGTTACCAAATTGACTGTTGGAGTCAGGGATAAAGGCAGGCAGGATCTCCCCATATCACATTTGAGAAGTATTGTGTTTATCTACTTTTGAAATACAGCAAACAGTCTTGATGCTTTTCTGAGTCATCACAACACCACTAAATGAATAATATCAGCAAACACACTTTCCAAAAGGGCTGAAGTGCAGTTTCCCTTTTGGCAAGGCAGCTCGTGGACATTAACTATTTTATTCTCATAGTTGCATGGACTGGCCCTGCAGTTACAGAGACAAAAGTAGAAAGCTTTTGGCCCTGCTTACAATGAAGGTGTGAGTCTAGATACTGTCTGTCT
Source organism: Heliornis fulica (assembly GCA_013399135.1). Lineage (NCBI taxonomy): Eukaryota > Metazoa > Chordata > Aves > Gruiformes > Heliornithidae > Heliornis > Heliornis fulica. The sequence continues at coordinate 396,503 of VXBZ01010300.1, read as the reverse complement.
GCAGACTCGGGTAGAGCATTCTGCTGCAGTGCTCAGATGTCAGCAGTGAGGTTAGATGTCAGACTTACCTACCCTATAAATTCAGCTAAGAAAGAGCTGCATTTCCTGACATACTTTTCCTTCTTTTTAAGGACTTAGTACTTTTTCAATAAAAATAAATTTAATTTGTGGCTACATTTCAGCTCCATTGGTTTGATGGTATAAGTGGAGCAATACCAGCTTTGGATTTAGAGCAGTCGTGTGGCTGAGTCTCTCTGTGCAGCTTTCATGTGGTTGGGTGAGACATTCTTAGAATCCCCAAACATTTTTGAAGATCCTAAACTGGAGACATTCACAATTCTTCCCTCCTTTTCTACCATTAATCCTTCATGTTTTAACAAGCACTAAAGTTAATACAGCCTACACTCTTTCCTGTCACACTGGGCCCCCCTCCCTCCTTTCTTTCTCCTGAATAAAGCAATCTGTTCTTTCCAGTCCATACTCTTGTAAATCAAAGGGATAGATGTCGACACACACCATAACCAAGTATAAACTTCCTTTTTTAATTAAACAGCATTCTGACATTTGGTTTGAAGAAGTGTGTATTGGGGTTTATTTATTTTTTAAAATACGTGAAGGATGTCAACTGCTTTTATTTTATTTTTAGTAGAAGATTAATTTTGTATGGTACCACAAATAGTCTCCAGTACAAAGTCCTTCAGATGCTATTTCATAGTTGAATAGGAAGAGTCGGGGGGTGGGGGGTGTAGCGATACAGAAGCCTTGGCATTTAGAACTTTTTAGAATTAAGAGTTAACCTCTTTGGCAATAGTTGCCATCAACATAAATCATGTTTTAGGTACCTTTTCAAGTTTAATTGGGAAAACCAATTCTAATTCTGTTGTTATTGTCTCTACTATTTGCTTATTACTATTAATTATACTTAGACATTTATGTGAAACATGGGAATATCCAGATTCATAATACCTGATACTAAAAATTCTGAAAGTATGTTCCTTCTTGGAAGGAGCATAGTCTCTGTTTCAGTATACAGATGGAGGTATCTCCCTGGCCAGGGCAATGTCCTTGAGGAATGTCCTCTCCGTGAGGAATTGCCTCTTTCAAGGTATCTCACACCTTCTTTTGTGTTGCAAAAAGAATGTAAGTGGGCATTCAACCAGACAAACCACTGTTCAGATCTGATACCACTACTTTCCATGCTGATTCTCAGTCCTTGGCCTAGCAGGAAAAAAGGGCTTTATTTAGTAACACTGTTGCTGTTTTTGTTTCTAGATGGTGATTTTAATCTACCTTTGCAGTTGAGGTATATCATCTGCCTCTGTTATGGGGGCACATATAGGTGCATTTAGCAATGCAAGCATAAGGAGCGCAGTCATAAAGGACTATGAGTTTGGCACCTTTTTGTGGTTCTAGCTAAGCAACAGTCCCTCTGCTCTCACTCCCTCTAAGCTAATTCCCTCCAGTGTGGAAAAGGATGTGCTTTTTCATCTCAGCCACAATTAATTTTATTGCCCGCTGTTGTCTGTGTCGGACTGACCTATAGTAGCATGCCACAGATTTTCACATGTGAAAATCTACCCAAGAGTTTCCTGAGTGCCTGCTGCAATATAACCTGGTATTTTGAGTCTATAAATGCCTGTGAACTCCTCAAATCACTTCTTCCCACTGACGAAGTTCTGAGATCCATCTGGTGTCAAGTGTAGGCATATGGCACCAGTATGGCAGCGCTGCCTACGGGGGTGGCTTCCTGCAGAAGAGGTCCTGCCGAATGCAGTAGTCATTGCCTATTGAAAGTCATTATTGTTTAACACCCAGGTCTTTGTGAACTTGTTCAACTGGTGGCTGGGCAGAGTGCCATCCAAATCTACGGACATGAGCACAGACAGCTGAGTCTCTGGGGCCTTGCAGACATCAGATGTGGGTACTGAGGTCAAGCTTCTCAGTAAGGAGAATCCAAATGACTGTCTGTGCTGAGCATGTGTATCTGTGGTTGAAGGGATATGCCATCATTAATCCAAATCTGCGCTGGATTAATCTTCTAAAATAAAAAACAGCTCTGCCAGCCACTTGAAGAGGGCTCAGGGCCTGTTTGAGTTGAGCACATCAGTGGGAAGGGAGAGAGAAGGCAGAGATGGCAGAGCAGTCACCATCCCCTTGTCCTTGTACTGCTTCTCTCCCTTCAGCATGAGATGGGCTGACAGCTACCAAAACAAGGGGGCTGGGGGATGCTGCCCTGATCCCCTTGGCTGCAGGCCTCTCCAAGGACTCCTGTTTCTGAGCCCAGCCCTCTCTTTGTTCTTGTAACAGCCAGGAACAGAACCTTGAGCATTCGGGGGTAGGGGGAAATCGCCCATTTATCAGACAGAAATCCCAAGTTTGCCAGCCAGGTCCTGTCTCCCTTTTGCCTGAGCAGTGGTCCTTCCTGGAGCCAAAAATCAGGGTCACTCATCTGACCCCTTGAGAGCTGCTCACCTTTGCAGACAGGTAGAGCTTAAACAGGAGGTGAGGCAGCAGCACCAGGGTAGTGGCACCCACCAGAAAGCTATCATATGAGTACAGGAGTAGAAAATTTGGGTGGAAGATCACAAAGCCATAGGTACCAAAAGTGCTTTCTTTAGTGGAGTTGCTGAGAAAGCTAAGTAGAGACAGAAAAAGCTAAATCCAGTAGACTCTATTTGCACAGACTGAGCAAACACTACAGCATCAAGTGAAAGTGAATCATGGAATTATTCTCTGCACAGAGCAATTTAGAGAAACCAAGGTGACCGAACACTGAGGAATGCCTGGTTCTTGTAGGTCCCAACAGCTTAGAGACACATGTGGTCGGTGGCACCCGTAAAAAAGATAATGCTGGCAACTTCCTGTTCCAAACACCACTTTATGCTATGGCCAATAAATTCCCTGTGGACTTGCATTCTGACATGATCCCTCTTACATTTCTTGATGCACTGTTGCCATATACTATGTCACTAGCTGGTTTCTGTCTTCTGCACCAGGTAACTGAGCACCCACAGTGGGTACAGCGTGCCTAACTGAAACATTGGGAAGCTTTACAGTCATTGTTGGAAAGTGCTGGGACATTTCCCTAGGAAGGTGCAGTAGAACTGCAAAGAAGGATATGCTGTTATTTCAGAACCTGACCATGGTTCCTTCCCCTTTGAAGTCAGTGACAAAACTCTGGTTTAGAGCAGCAAGACTGCTTGAATCTGCAAAAGGAGAGGCAGCCTGGAGGCAGGAGAGTCTTACGGGGAATGGTTTCTGCTGCTCTCCCAGAACACAGAGCTGCTCAGACAGACTGGAGACCTGCCTGCCACTCTCCCATTAAGGCTAAGAAATGAATGCTTTTCAAGTTGTTAAATGAACAGGCTGGATCTTAGAGCCCTTACTCATCTGAGTACCTCCATTAAGAAAATAATCACTTTATTAAGTGCTGTGGAGTCCTTAAATGGTTAAATTCTAATATTTGACAGAAAATTTCTCCCCATAGAAAAATAATATTGACAGTAATTAAAAGGATGTGAACAATGTGAGTTACTTTGGAGCGATAGCTAAAACTGGAAGCAGCGCAGGGACCTTAAGTCCATGTCACGTCCATGGGTTATTTTTTAACTTTATGAAAAACACACTTTAGCAGTTTATATCCTGACCATTGAACTGTATTCTGGGATTCTGAATTCAAAAACATGTTAACCATGAAAACACAACATTTAAAAATACACTGTCCAGTTGGCTGCTTTGCCCTGCTTCAGAGTCTCCCAAGTTTGTTTCGGCCAAACTGAGAACTTTGTTGTGGAATGACTGTTTGAATTGGGGTTTCTTAAAATACATGTGGAGCCTTGTAGCTGCTGCAGGGTGTACACAGTGGTGGAGCTGTACTATTTTAAAATCATCTGGCTATTTCACTTCGTGTAAGAATATCTGTCAGCTTAGTTATAAGGAATGAGTGAGGTTGATTAAAACAAGTCACGAAGCCATTAAACAAAGAGATAAAATGTAGAACATGTGCTGTAGGGTCTTTTTAATTAAAACGTATGGGGGATCTGTGGAAACCGGATGGCAGCTTCGTTGTGGCGGCGTTTTAAGTCCCTCTACAGTACCAAAAGTCCTGTTACTTAGTGGTGGATTTTCTTACCTGTAAAGCTAATAGGTCCTTTGGAAATGGTGTTTGGAAACTACACTTTTGTTGCTATGACTGATCATAGTGTAACTATTATGCTCAAGTGCTTGTATAGATGAGGACTCAAATAGGTGATTATGTATACTAATTATCTAGTCATCAGATACTAGGCTATATAGCATCAGAGAAAAAGCTTTAGTCAACAAGGGAAGGGATCAAATATGTGAAAAGCCACCAGAATCTAGAAAGAATGGGGAAGAAAGAAGGTAATGACAGCTTATTTCATTGTCTTGGTGATTTTATTAGGTAAAAAAACAGCATTGAATATACTGCTGTATTCTATGTCTACTAAATTAATTTAGCATATAATCTGGTTTTAAACTATAGATACCAGGAATTAAAAAAAAACCTCACATTTTGCTTTATTCTGATTAACTTTGTTATAGACATCAAGAGTTAGCATAATTAATTCTAGTCCTATCAGGAGGGGTTTTAAATCTCTGGTGGAAGGGTTCAAACTAGTCTCTAGAAGCAGTAAAGGAAGAAGACGTATATGATCATGTCAAAATTTTTACAGCTCTGTCTACTCCTGCCATAGACAGGGTCATCAGCTAAGTAGACATCAAGTCTAGTTCAGCTCGGCAGCCCTTAAGTCAACAATTTCAACAGAACTCTTAAGTTCAACAAAGTTAAATGACTGCAATGCTTTTTATGCAACTGAAATAGCGTCATTTAGTTAACCCTTTGTCCTTGAGTAAAATGGGTTCAAACATAGGAAGATCACTACTTAAAAATATCTAGTCATTAAACTGCAACCAACATTTGTTGCCAAAACTCATTGGAAACAGCCAGAAAATGAAATTTTAAGAGTGTGACCACTAACGGTGAATTTAGCTTTCTGTGTGTAATTGCCACAGCAGGTAAGTCTGACTCTTTGTCTCTAAAGCATCTCTAAAACTGCCCATGAAAAAAGTGACATTTGCTTGTTTGCAAACTGTCTTTATTAGTATGTGAATTCTGAGGAAATAATATGAATGCTGTAACTTTTGATTTCCAATACATATAAAACAAAGACATAACATCCAGGACCAATTTTATAGAAAAGGGAAACAATTCATTAGAAAGAGGATGGAGGACTTGAAGGAGTTGCAGCTTGTTGCTCTTGGCTGTAGCTTGTTGGCACATGAGGGTTGTGGGGACCATTCCCTTGAGGGCTACAGATGTTATATGTTATTTTAAAAAGAGACTGGAAAGCAGTAGTTGAGACAGATACTCATCTCCATACTGGTTTGTGTGGCACTCTACCAGATAGCCAGGGTAACCATGACACCAGTCTAGCTCTTCAGCACCCACAACTAAATAAAATGTACAGTGACAACGCAGCTGTCATTAAAATGAGGAAAAACCTTTTTCTCCTCAAACAGCGTAAGGGAAAGTGTGATTCTCTCTACTATTAGAAGAGGACATCTCTGTAGCAGAGAAATCAGTTGTTGATTCAACAACAATGTGCAACTTGTCAGCTGATGCTCTCAGAACAGCACAGTTTGGAGGGATTCTCACAAACTCACCTCAAATTTTTTGAGAGTTAAAATCTAGAGATGCAACAGGGGAAAAGTTCTCCCTGATGGGAAACCATGGGCCAGAATGCCAACGTCAGCTGGGTTGGCATCTGTTAACTTGTAGTTTTCACTTTTGGAAGTGAAATCAAGCACTTTCTCATCACTGTCATGGAGACATTATCTGAGGTTTTTAGGACCACGGTAAGACTCATCCTATTGTAGATTTTTTCCCTAGAACCAATGGTACTACACATTTTAGGCACACTCTTTGCATGTGTCCTGTTTGTTTTAGCAGAATTACTGGTGTGCAAGGAATATGAATAGAACTCATACAGCAATTCCTAAAACACAGAATGCTAATTACAATATGCTTCTTTAAGGAGAGAATTGAAGATGACTGACCAAGTAACCTCTCTTTTCTTTACCTGTTTTACTTCAGTCCTCTGTGATGTCAGTCTGTTTTGCCCGCTTTCACCCAAATCTGGTCGTTGGTGGAACATACTCTGGACAAATTGTCTTGTGGGATAATCGCAGTCACAGACGCACTCCGGTTCAGAGAACTCCCTTATCTGCTGCTGCTCATACGGTAAGAGTAAAAATCACCTCCTCCATTCCTTAAGGAAAATGATTGGCAGGGAAGTGGAGCTGTCTAGTTGTGCCACACAAACGAAAACGTAAGCATGGTCACTGAAGGTAAAGAAAAGTTAAGAGAGGGGTTACAACCATGTCCTGTAAGTGCTTCACCATCACACTTTGTACGGTCAGGTTAGGGATTATCGTCCTTTCCAAGGAAGAGTGCAGGATCAGTTGCAACACTTGAGTGAGGCCCCTTTGTGCCAGTGCCATAGTGCTGTGACTCTTGCTCTCCACTGCGTGTATGGAAAGCAAAGACTGTGTTGTCTGTCAGTCCAGCACAGCAGAGAATTTAAGTAATTTATTATCGCCTTACTGGACACGAGTTTATCTTTTGAAACAAATTAGGCACTTGTGGTGTTCTCAGTGGACTTCTGTAAGTAGGCATTGGTGCCCTTGAAGAGTGTGGAGCAGTTTATTTCTGTTTTCCAATGGAGAAATACATAAATGACTGTCATGGTCTCCTACCCCAGAGAAGCCCACTGGGCACAGCTTGCACAGTGAATAGGAGTTTGTTTCAACAGAATGATGTGGAAGAGCATTTTGCCAACACACAAAGGTACCTGCAGAAATAGTGACAGTAGCACAGGGCTCTGGGGATGTCTGGAAGATGTACAGGCAGAGCAGTAGCACAAATGCCTGGGGAAAAAGAAAACCAAACCACAAAACAGTTTCTTTGTAGTAGGAGACTCTGAGATGTGTTCATACTGTGCTGGAGGAAGAGACAAGCCTGGATTGTGTGCTAAATTGTCCTCACTCTGCTATGGTGCTGACCTCCAGTCAGTCCTGCACTAAGATGCTCTATGTTCTTGAGCTCTTCCGGAGTTCGGGCTTGGACAGCCTCTTCATAAGAGCTGGAATGTGTGCTCTGTGGATAGTACATGTATCTCATTTTGGGAATGCGAGTGGGCTTGGGACCCTTCCTGCGTTGGAAAATACAGAAAATACAGGCTGAAAGGAAGAGAAAAATATAACAGTATGGTGCAAGAATGCAGGAAAATGTAGATTTCCTGAAACACAAGAAACTGAACTACACAAAGCACTCAGAGATAATAATCTTGCTCTAGCAGAGTGATGGATCCACAAAGTGATCAGTCTTTTGCACCTCCAGCTTTTACAATTCAGTGATTCTTATCTTTGGAATTTGCAGATCAAGGTTCAGCTTTTAGTTGACTATGACAACATAATCCCTGGAGTCAAAAGACAAGGTCTAGAAGCCATGCCACGTGAATTAATGCAAAAGATTCCATGTGCGACCACTATTGCGAGCCTCTTATATTAAAAAATGACAGGTGTGCATAGACACGCTTAGTGGGCCAGGCAGTACAAATATTGTTCCCTAAATTTCCACTATCATGAATGTTGATGTAATATTGTAATGATCTGTGCCATGGGTTACAACTTCATTGCTTTTCATTTCCCTAATGTTTTTGCTCGTTTTGTCGCCAATAATGTTGCTCAATCTGCATGAAAAGAAACAGTCTCTCCTGGAAGAGCAATTTAGAGATGTAGCAGACCAGAAAACTAGTGGCAAGAAGCTGACTATCACTGAAAATTGAACAACTGGGATTCAAAATTCAGTGGAAAAGAAAAGATTAATGGGAAGTAATTTGTTTACACTCAAAAAACATTTAAGACAAAATTGTACCTCCTGGAATTATATATTCAACTAGTTTTATTATCGAGGTAGAACAATATGTGGTGTTTTACTTTTGACAAATATAAATAAATTACTTTCAGTTGTGGATGGGCACTTTGTGCTGTCATGGATTGGTATAAATAATTGTTTACACAGTCTAACATGAGGAAGCATTATTCTTCTAAGGAGTGATTAGATTTTACAATAAGAGTGCTTACTTTATGTTCCAATATATAGGAAGCACATAAACTGTAAATATGGTCTTGGTTGCAAAAGGCTGTCTTGAATTCTAGCTGCCAAGGAAAAAAGAAAGAAAAAGAAAAAAAGGATTAAATTAAGATATCTCTACCTGTGTCAATGTTACATTATGTACTGCTAGATACACGAGTTAAATAGTTGTTTTTTTTCAGTTTGAACTGATAATACCACATGTGAAAAAGAAAAGGTTTTTTCTTTCCTTTCTCTCACTTTATTTGAAACAGAGAGAGTGGTTTGTTATCACTGACTTAAACCTTCCTGAAGTTCAGTGTCACTGGTTGCCGCCTGGATTCACCAGGAAAGAGAATTCTACCCACAGCTTACTCACTAATTTCCTTTCACACCCACCACACATCTGCATTTGGGACAACAGGGAATTTTAATTAAGACAAAATCCTTTTGCATGATGATTTCATTTCCAAAGTAAATAAAAGCAAGCTGGCAGCGACCCTTTGAAAGGAAGGAGCCTGTTTAGACTTTCTGTTGCATACAGTTGGTTGTCTTTGTCATCCATTTTCTTTACATCTTTTCATTTCTGCCGTGAGTTTTATTGTGCATGAAATTGATGGCTGGTAACCCTGATTAAAGCCAGACCTGGCCCACTGAGGTGCTGCCGGAACGACATAGCTTGCTCTCTTCCTCCCCCCCAAAATATTCTAGATACTTGCTTGCTTGCATTAGCTTCCTTCCAACCTCTCTGTCCCTGTCTTTGTGGACTACTGAAGGCACTGAAGAGTAGGACTGTAATTACTTCACACATCAGTACATGCTTATCATATTTAGCACTGTAGTCATTAGCTAAGCAGGAAAAAAGAATGTCCAGAAATAACATAGCCGGCAGGTCTAGGGAAGTGATTGTGCCCCTGTACGTGGCACTGGTGAGGCTGCACGTTGAGTACTGTGCTCAGTTCTGGGCCCCTCACTACAAGATGGACATTGAAGCCCTGGAGTTGGTCCAGAGGAAGGTAGCCAGGCTGGTGAATGGTCTGGAGAACAAACCTTATGAGGGATCTGGGGTTGTTTAGTCTGGCAAAGTGGAGGCTGAGGAGAGACCTTATCACAGCCTATAATTACCTGAAGGGAGGTTGTAGAGAGGTGGGTGATGGTCTCTTCAGCCAAGTGACAGGTGCTAGGACAAGGGGAATGGCCTCAAGCTGTGCCAGGGCACGTTCAGATTAGATGCTAGGAAGAAATTCTTCATCTAGAAAAAGTTGTCAGGATGTGTAAGAGGCTGCCCAGGGAGGTGGTTGAGTCATCATCCCTGGATGTATTTAAAAGACGATTGATGAGGTGCTCAGGGATATGGTTTAGGAGAGGACAGGTGTGGTTGGACTCTGTGATCTTAAAGATCTTTTCCAACCTTGTGATTCTGTGATTCTATGATGAGTGTGGGGGCCATTTGATTATCTGGAGGAAGCCAGGTACCTGACAGTCTTGAGGGGAAGAGAAAAATCATTTTGAGAATGGACCCTGAGGCTTACTGTTGCATACAGGTGGCCTCCAAGCATGAGGTACCATTTCAGCAGCAATTCCCATCGAGTTTATCTTTAGTGTGTGCAGTCAGATGCTGCCCTTTTTGCGCTTAGAGACAGGGCCATTTACTGGGCCCACTCAGGTATCAAACCTGAGATCTAGCCAGCACTCTGGAGATCTCTGCCTTTCTCTGCTGATTGGGTCAGTGACCTGCAGCTGAGTCTGAATTAATCTAATCTAAAATAAGGAGTAGTTCTGCCATTTCATGCAGCAAGAGCAAATGCTAGGTTTCTAATGCTACATGGAGTTGGCTTAGAAGCTCTGTAAGGATCTCTTGTATATTGGTCCTAATTTTCTTTAAATAGGGAAAGAATTAGTGAAAAGTACTTTTTCTTTCTGGAAACGCAGGTCTTCTTCAGGAAAAGAGGCAGAGAAATACAGTTTTCCTGTATTTATTCTGTATCTGTGTCTTGTACTGGTCAAAGGAACTTAAATCTTATTGTTCAGTCTGACTAACTTTTCACTCTGGTGATTGCTGTGAATGTGAACCCATCAGATATCAGATGACACTTCAGGCTCCAAGTGTTACCAGGTTCTCTGGAAAAGGACTAGGCCAAGTTTCATTATTGCATATTGCAATGCATATCGCACTGGAATTCGGCCTCCATGGAATGGCTATACTACAGTGCACCAGGTGTAACACCCTAAATTTAGTCACTCCACATTTATAATGACAAGATTTAAAAACATACATTGACCAGTGCCAGAGAGTGCTGATGGGCTTGTCCATGTTTTTCAACTGGAGGACATTTGCAAATATTCATCATGAAAGCCAAATTCTGGAAGAGTTCAAGTTTTACCCATCTGTTTTCTTGAATAATCTTTTCATTTTGATTCCACTTGGACAATTTGCCTCTTTCTGCTGGTTATTTTCAGTGTCAAAAGCCATCAGTAGAATGGTACATGTCCCTGTGGGTGAAATCTCATCCACATAATTCAGTATTTTCACAGCATTACTCAGCTGGGTTGTTTTATTATGAGGAAAATGAAACTTTGAAAACATTTCCACCTCCATAACATACCTCTTAACATTTAAATTAAAATAAGCCCAGAACAATTCCTATCTGGCAAAAGCAGAGTCCTGTATTTTCCAGGCATTATGTGCCTACTTAATCATTCTTTAAAATAACATAGGAGACATTAGAAATTTGTTCGTGTAGATGTGAGAATGGCTCTCTGACTTCCAGTGTTAATGTGTTTTCAGCATCCAGTGTATTGTGTGAATGTAGTCGGAACACAGAATGCGCACAATCTCATTACTGTCTCTACGGATGGCAAAATGTGCTCCTGGAGCCTGGACATGCTCTCAACTCCACAGGTGGGTTTGTTTTCACCTATACAGGGAAAAAATGCACCTTTGGCAGAGCAGGATACCTTCTTAATGGAACATAGCTCCTAAAAGCCAAAACCTCACGTCCTATACAAACTAAAACCAATGGATGCACTTGAAAGAGTACAGCTTGCTTCCAGCAGTCTCTGCTAAGAGCCAAAACCCATTTCCTTTACCACAAATCATGTAATTATAGTAATACATTAATACATAGGTCAGTTTCAAGTGAAAATGAAATAATCCATTTTAAAGCACAGTAATTACAGAAGTCGCCTGTGGTATAAATTGTACTTACTCTACAGCATTGTTTAACAAATATGGCCTAGATTGCACTGCTGTTGCACACACCCTAGGCACTACAGATTTCCAAGGCACGCAGTCAGAAAGCTTACTTGCCTTCAGTAGTCAAAGGAACAAATCCAAAGGATGCAAATCCAAAGTTTTCGGACTAATTTCCCCTCCTCTGAAATGTTTATTACTATTGCCTTTTCCCCACCTCTGTCCTTTGTATCAGAAATGGAAGGAAATCCAGGAAAAATGTCCAACCCCCTAGTGATTATAACAATGAAAACAAACCAAAGAATCCAGTATTGAAAGAAAAAGGTTGTATGGAAAACATCTTTTAAATGTTATCTTCTGGAATAGTACACTTCTTATCACAACACCTCACTTTTTTCTTTATACATAATTTCTTAGGAAAAATACTGTGGGTTTTGCTAAACATCATAGGATCTGATCTTGCTTCAAAATGCTGTGTAGAAACTCTCCTTAATTATTCCATTAATGATGCATGAATGTGCAATTAATATCAAATTATTTGCTTTTCAGCATTGACATAAGTGCCACTCACCATGAGTGAGGCCAACTTCAAAGTTAGATCATGTTGCTCATGCCCTTCTGAGGTTTCAGTATGGGTCTAGTAGTTGTGTCCTGGGACTAAGAAAAATCAATATGCCTCTGGAATAGAAGTGGAGGCATCTAGAATGGCTCAGATATGTATGTTTAAGGATCTGAATCCCTTCCCCAGTTTCTCACTTAAATGTCAAGAAGATAAATCCCACCCTTACGTATTCACTTACTGAAATACTACATGTTGAAGCATAGATTTGTGAACATCTCAGTTCCAGAATTTCATCACTCATATGGAATTTCCCAGATCCAAAACTGTCTTTTAACAGGGATAGGAACACACGCCACACTGCAGTGAAGGTTGGTGCATGACTTGTGATCTGGAAAACAAAGGCCCAGGGCTTGGCATCAAGCTACAAATTGGGAGGAGTAGAGCATTACTGATCTGGATCACCCTGAAACTTCCCAAAGACACAGACCCAGAGCACTTGTGAACAAGGAGTCCATCACAGCATCTGGCCATCACTCCACAAAGACAAAACATTATGATCTCACCCCAGAAGATTTTCACAGAAATACATGGTCCATGGGTGCTCTGCCAATGCATTTTCCAGGTCCTGTATTGCCTTTTTTATAGAAACAAATGTATTTCAAAGAAAAGTATAAACCAAGCAAAAGTATTTCTCTGTGGATTTGCAGCCCTCTCCTCTCAGAGGGATGCCCACTTTCTTCAGCTACAGAAAAAAGCCCTTCTAAGAAAAACACTACAGGCTTTGGCCCTAGAAGAGTAGTAGCTTAGCCATCTTAAACATAGAAAACATACCCACGTAAATAGCTAATGGAAATTGCTAAATCATTCAGCCCCTTTGTGGATTCTTGAGTTACACCATTTAGACTTACCAACCCAAAATCTGCTCAGAGTGTATGCATCTTGCAACGGCCACAAACTGTTCATGCTGGTTGTACTTGCAATAGTAAAAATGGGCATGCTGATTTACTTTGAAGTATAGCTACCAAATAAAAAGAAGAAAAAATGCTTGCTGTTTTGTAGCTTGATGGTGGAGTCTAGAGGAAGTGTTATGGTTACCTCGGAAAATGACAAGCAAAGCTTAGAATGGTGGTAACATAACACAAGATGTCAACTTTCTGATTTTGTTCTGCAGGACAAATGGCACAGTCTGATAAATGCCTCATGTGCACACAATATTACATGTGTTTCCTGACAAACAACTGATTTAAAAAATGTTTGTAAATAGAAGGCTATTGTATGTTTTATTAGAGCCCGGGGCTGGCAAATGTAACCATTAAGGTATTATCTTCAGTTTCCACACCATTAGATCTTAAATTCTCACCTGTCATCTCTGCCTGATTTAAGATGATGCAGCAGAGACCGATGCCTTTCAGCTGCTTTCAAACGCATGATGGACAGTGGCAGGGATGGCAGGAGCCGTTTGTGACATTGCATCTTCTCCCAACATCTTATGTAAATACCAAAGTCCTGAGGCTGTCAAATGATTTCTTCTCCTTCCCCTTTCTGCCCCCCCCACCCCACTACTTTGTGAAACATTTAGAAATGAATTTAAAAAAAAAAAAAACAAACAAACAAACAACCCCAGCCAAACATAAGGATAACCACAGAATAATAATGAAGACCTGTTTTGGTAGGAGAGCATGGAGCTGGTGTACAATAAGTCCAAACCGGTGGCGGTTACAGGAATGGCTTTCCCAACCGGAGATGTCAATAACTTTGTCGTTGGCAGTGAAGAGGGAACGGTTTACACAGCTTGTCGTCATGGAAGGTGATGTTCAGCATTTTGTAGTTAAATAACAATGTGTACTTGTGCTGGTGTGCAGTAGCTGAGTGTGTGTGGCAAGTGTTTTGTTTTTTTCTCTCTGGGGTAAATAGTGTCTGTGCTTCTCACAGTGTTCTGCTTCTCACAACTAGGATGGGAGTCTCCTGACTTCAGGCATCTGTGCTACAGCCCTTTATGCCAGGGTAGTTGTCCCAGGCTCCTCATGTAGTCAGTGGGGAGCAATGACTGCTCTTTAGGTTTGATTTCCCTCACCTTTTTCAGACATCTGCTTGAAGAAGAGATGACTGGCACCTCAGAAATGCCTGCTTCTCATCCATGAGGTGAGATGGAGGTCTGGACAGCTAGCTAAGCTATAGGTGTCTATGTCTGGGCAGGTCAAATCAGGCCCTAGCAGACAGTTTTGTTGCAGGTAAACAGGCCTAAACCATTCATAAGAGATGCTAATCCGCTTTTTCTTTTTTTACCATCCTCAACTCCATCTCCAGTCTTCACAAGTGTACATTAGACAAATACCACCAGGACACACCTGCATGTGAGAAACTGAGCACGTGCACCCCAATGCATGGCCATCCAACACCAGGCATTCCTACGCAGAACCACAGACTGCGTCTGTGCAGCCAGGCTAGAGACTGTGTCGTGCTGGCAGCAGCTCTCCATAGGCAGTTTGGATGTGCCCATCTGCTCCAGAGAGCTTTGTTGTACAACCAGGAGCCTCGCCACACCGTTTGCCCTCAGTCTGGGTGGCCGCCTGGTTCCTTTGCTAACAGTCATAGCTACAGCATTCCATGTAGATACATGAGCTGACCCAATCCCAGGACTGGTGCCCTGTGCTTCCTCGTGCACGATGGTCACATCCCTTCCTCACGACCCTGACTGGTTTAATACTGCAGTTTCCTTACTTTGCAACCCTGTAAATCTGCAGGATGCTTGCATGCTCTGTTGGCTTCTGGTAGTGGTGTCATCCTCTGGAATGCCTGAAAGGTTTTTGTAAAGAACAAGCTTTTTTTCACTAATAGATTTAAAGCTCACCCCCAGCATACAATAGTTCACAATATCCTCTGAATTAATTATTAAAATGTTTTATTTTATGCTATTCTATTTCATTATTTCTGATAATCTAATAGACATTGATACACTGGTTTAAAATTGTAAGATTTCTATCATATGCTCCTATATTATATAAATACTGTTTTACATATATTTATTCAAAATATTTTTATGTTACAATTATTTTTTTTGTTTAGCCTGACTGCTGACACTATTGCAATACTATGTCTATTTAGGCATTTTGCTTATAGCCTGTGTGGCAGCTGATGGTTTGAGTTTGTCTTAGGCTGCTGTGTTAAATTAAGCGTGCCAGGGGTGTTTCTCACTTTGGATTCTTCAAACATGCCTGGATTGTCCTTCACAAGAGTAGGAAAGTGCCAGAATCTCTCCTTAGCTCAACTTTTTAGAAAACTTTCTGATGGTCATTGATGAGCACACTCCTTTTCTGCCTGCCTTCCCCAGAGCTTTTCGTTATCATCCCCCATTCCAGAGGCTCTTTTGTCCTTCAGTCCAGCACAGTGGAGAGTCAAATACTATTCTGGAAAAAGGATTCTCAGTGCTCAAGAACTCCTGCCGATGACATGTCAGACAGATGGGGATGAAATAAAGAGATGTACTTTGTTCCAAAGCTGCAGGCAACATGCAAAGCACCTGGCTGCAGAGGCATTGCGGAATGGTCCCTGCCACAGCAAGGGCTACCAGGGGAGACACCTAAGCGTGGCCATGCTTTTATGGTCAGCAAGAGAGGTGAGGGGTCATCACACCCACAATATGAGGGACCAGTTTCCTCCAGTACAGCTTCTCATCTCACTGGGTATGCAGCATTCACACTGTCAGAGGGCTGGCAGCCTTGTTAGAGCTGTGGCTAGTGTTAATGTATTTTCTTCCATTGGCAATTTTCCTATAATGCATCTAAAGGGGTAATTTCATTATTCCCCTTTCTGTGTACACCATGAGACAGCACTGACAATCTGGCGTCATTTGCTTCCAGGGAGAAGAAAACTCCACGCATTCTCTCTTACACAGCATTGTATTTTTTCTCCCTAATAGCTGTTCTAGCCTCAGGCGATGAAATGCACATCTCCCTGGTTCAAAGTAATGACTGTATGATACCTGATCACAGGAACAGTCCAGTCACTTTTTGTGAAAAAGGATTTGCTTCCTCGTGACTTGACTGACTGCTGTGGAAAGCTATTTTAGATATTTAAAAGAAAAAAAAAGAATTGCTCATGATAAGTCATTAACATATTTGCATTTTCATTTTAATGGTTATTCCTCATAATTACTTACTCAGAGGCATAAGCTATAGTATAATTATAATTCAGAATTATATAATTATATGTAAATGTTATTTCAAGCTACAGCAGTAGACAGTGTACACGAAAGTGAGTAAGGCAAATCTTCACAAGTAAGAGAAAGTCTCCCTGTGCTGGATCCTGAGGATTAATCATGGCCAAAGCAGTAAACCTCTACAGGTAAAGGCCCTACTGAAAGGAGAGAGATTTACATATTAAATGGACCTTTAAAAGGAAAATGGAACCTAGGAGTAAATAAAAATGGTGTTAAACCACCAGATGTTGAATTGCTCTCTGAATGCAAATGTCTCTTCTTCCTGCAGTAAAGCTGGCATTGGTGAAATTTTTGAAGGCCACCAAGGACCTGTCACAGGAATCAACTGTCACATGGCAGTGGGTCCAATTGACTTTTCCCATCTCTTTGTCACATCATCATTTGACTGGACAGTCAAGTTGTGGACCACAAAGGTGAGAAATCTGAGCTGGGGTAGGATGTAAAAGTAACGTGATGGAAAAGTAATGCTACTTGTGAAAATGTCATTGTCAAAAATATCTCCATACTGTCTATATCAAGTCCTAAGAAATATTTTTTTGAAAGTCTGTGCTTAGAATGGGCATAGTGATAAAATTATAAGTGAAATATATACCTAGCATAACTGTGCCAACCATATTCACCCTGGAGCACACCACACCCTTTAAAGGTAGCTTCAGCTGGCCTGCACTTCAGTATTAAACCGAGTGCAGAGCAATTTCACTAGGCAAGGACATGTCTTGTACTGCAAACCATCGAACAAACCATCTAGCGCTCCTAGTGCAGACTACATTGCAAAGCTAATGCTGTGCACCACAGTGGCACAGCAGTGGGGACACTTTCTTCTGATGAAGCAACAGGGGAAGCACACATATGACGTAAAGCAATCAGTATCACCCATGAAATGTATTGCTGCTGGAGGTTATGATAGCCAAAAAGTGTAAATTGTCCCAATGGCATTAGATACTGGTGGCTGGACGCAGGGAGGAACTACATGCCAGAACATACAGTCATGACAATTGTGGGTCTGTTGCTGTCTACTCCATGGATATGTCAACAGAACCGCTTACAGGGAGAGCACTGTGAATGATGAAAATGAATACACAACCCTGTGAAGCTCACACACCCCACAGAACTGTATGAATATGGGGCAATGACAGCATGAATAAAAACTGTAGGATAAACCTGTTTCATTGTACAGGCTGAGTAAAACTCAGCATGTGTTCCTCCAAGACATCAGGGCTTAGAGGTGCTAGGACAGATGCACAGCAAATGTAAACACAAAGTGATCAGAAGGGCCCATGTGACAGCCTTGTGCTGGAAAGAGAAGAAGAGCTACCTAGATAATAACTTGAATCTGCTCCATTGTAGCTCCCCAGTGCATTTGTTAATGGCCTGATGCAATGTGCCTGCTAATTCACAGGTATCTTCTCCCCATCAGCAGTGACCACAGCTGACAGTTTTGTCCCAAGAGCATTTTAGGAAGCTCATTGCAAGGAAGGTGCATGATTTACATGATTGGCATGTAACCATATGCATCAGTGGACTTAAGCCTTAACCAACGCAGAATTGGTCCAGGGGTGTGGTCATGGGCAGGCCGGGATGGGGCTGGGATGGATCCTAGGATACTGGGATGGGTCCTGCAGGAAAACTAAATGATAGAGAGCTTAGGCTGGTGAGGCTGTTTAGTGCCAGAGATAACAATCTCTGACAGTGTTAACGGGTGGTGAGGGAATAGTGGAGGGTTGAAGTTGAAGCTTGAATAAAGGGAAGAGAATTTCTGGAGACTAAGGAGAAGGCAAAAGCAGGAACTGAATTCCAAAGATACATGTCCAGAAAAATCAAAGATCAGTATCACACTCTCAGCTTGAGTTTGAATATGGCAGTAAGGGTCTCATCCAGCTGCAGCTTAAATGAAAATATATTAATGGATAGTAAAGCCTGTTTTTTATTTTAAACTCCTGGGATTTTAGAATTTAGTGGTAACATTAACACAGCATATTTTGGGCACAAAGACACTGCTGTTAGCTGTACACAGTTATCCTTGTGGAAGAATTCAGTGCCAAAATGGTTTTATCAGATTCTGTTCAATACAGTCCCTTTTCAAAGAACTGAACCATTTAAATTTCTAATATCTATCAAGCTGTGGCTCATCTGGGAAGAGGGGCTTCCTGAGAAAGCTGTTTGACACAGCTGATGTGAACTGTGACGTGTGCATGTGACACACCACAGCACCACTCTGAGCTGGAAGCCACACTGCTGTATTGGATCACTTGCTTTCTTCTGGAGCAGGTTTGAGCAGCAGCAGCCCCAGGCTGCCTCACTGCCAGCCACTGCCCTGTGAAGACGTCCTCTGGTACACGAGACAAGTTCTTGAACTGTGGTGAATGTTTTCTTCTTCCAATTTGACTCCAACAGAAGTTTCTTTCCATACTATCTGTATAATTCTCTTGGCTGAACTTGTTACATATTTAGAGTTATCATTGTTCAGTTCACATAGTCGGGGCCGGGTCAATCAGTGTGCTTTGAATAAAACCCATCAGCATGTTTGATTATCAGAAAAACAAAAACCAATGGATTGATACGAACCATGAAGTGCTGCTGCTGGGTTATGAGAGTTTACTCAGAATTGTTCCGTTCCTTTGGTTTCTTACTAGTAAATTTACTCTATCAGCATCCAATGCCATATTGCTTTTCTGCTTCTAACAGAGTTGTCTATTCAATCCTGTGCACATTATCCTCCTTGGTCATTCAATTCCTTTCTGTTTCACAGGTTTAGTGTCAGTGTCCAATTGTAAAGTGAACCATAAAAGCTCAGTGTTTACATTGTCTATTGATGTTCTGTAGCACCCTGGGGTGCTCACAAGAAAGGCACTTTCTGAGCAGGCATTTGACTGATGGATTGAAAGCACTGCCTCCCTTAAAAACTCCAGCTTGACACTTAATAATCTGTTTTTGTGGTTAACACATTTTCTATCCAAAGGCAGTTCAACCAGGTGACTGAGAATAAGGTTTTCACTAATGGCAAATGAAGGTTTTGCAGATAACACTAATACAAGGTTCACATTATCAACTATCACATTAGCCTATAATCAGATACCTGGGTGAATAGTAAGCAACCAGAAGCAAGAGGAAAAGAAAAGTAATTTGCAAAGATAGTCGCCTGATAACTGGGACATTACCAAGTTCCCAATGAAGTCAATAGGGCTTTCAAATTTAATTCATGCTATGCCATGTGAGAGAGTAGTACACCATGTGAGCATCCATCTTGGATGCAGAGCTGTCAAAGGGAAGTCCCTGATGTGAAGTGTCTGTGGAGCTCTGCCCTTAATTAGATATTGTCTGTTTTGAAGAGGTAAAGTGCTAAGTGGAAATGCTAAGTGTTGTTAATTAATTAAGTACTAATCCTCATGAACAAATAGCATGAGGTTAAATAATGAAATGTAAGTATTGTTATTATTGCAGCAATTGCTGTTTGGAGTGGGAAATTTTAGATATTGTGTCAAAGGACAGGAGCTAGCTTGGAATTGTTAAAGCATAGTAAAACATAAGCTAGTTTCAGCTAAGGCCTAGGAGATGGCTTGTTTCCTGCTGAGGGAGTTAATAAAAGTCTGGATACAGCACTGGATTTTGTTAGCTCTTTCATCATCCGCATGTCTCCTCTATGTCTTATTCTTCTATTGAGGGAAGGTGCTAATGCATCTATGCCCAAGTCATGCTCAGATGGGCAGCTGACTAGAAGAGAGACTGGAAGAACTGTGACAGCACTGCTGTATCCCCATCCATTCCTACCTCCCTCTTTGCCTAATGCTTAAGTAATGGTGGTTGATATAATCAGAAGATGGGACAGAGGTGAGTGGTCCTACTGCTACCCTAGTAATAGGATCACCGCATAACAAGGACTAAGGTAGCCAGAGGACATGTGTGCCTTCAGTGGCAGGCTACCTGCATTTGTGTCCCTGCTCAGTTTTGGCTTACTAGCATGTGCATCAGTGGTAGCTCCTTCCTAGCTCCTTTCCTGTGTCTTCCTTTCTTATGCTCTTCACATGCTGCTTTTTCAGTGTCGTGTGTTGGTCCAGTGTGCAGTCTGTTGTGCCTTTTGGGAAAGCACATTTTAAACGCAAATTTCACATTTCTCTGCTGTGTGCATTCGTGTGCATTTCTGTACCTTCAGTAGCTTATGTCCACCTGTTCATTATCTTGCTGTGACCCAGTCCTCCTGACTCTTGGAGTAAATAATTTTACCTTGCACTTTCATACCTTCCTACCAACATATCACTTCAAACTCCACTGGTATTTGGTTTAGAGGATGAACACTATCTCCCCAGAGGTCAAGATGTAAGCTATCACTAAACCAATGCAAAGAAGCATGTGGTGGTGGTGTTGCTAAAGATAGGTACTTCTATGGCCCCCACAAACCCCTTCCCCAAACACCTGGCTGATAGAATCTGATAGAATCAACTTGATAGACCAAACTTACTCTGATGGGAAACAGTGTAGCAGAATGAATCAGAGCATTATATGATTGTGTGGCTTAGTCACCAAGAAAACAATGCACTTCATGAAGGAGCA
This sequence comes from Heliornis fulica, assembly GCA_013399135.1. Taxonomy (NCBI): domain Eukaryota; kingdom Metazoa; phylum Chordata; class Aves; order Gruiformes; family Heliornithidae; genus Heliornis; species Heliornis fulica. The sequence goes on along the minus strand of VXBZ01010300.1, from coordinate 375,826 downwards.
ATTTTTTAAATTTACTAAAATAACAGGGCTGGGTCATTGTTTTTTTAAGATTAAGAAGTTACAGTTTTTACATTGTGTATCAAAATACCTGTTTACTGGCTCCAATTTTGTTTCTAGTATAATTTTAATCACACTAAGTGGGTGAGAGGCACAGTCAAATACTATGCATGATAAAAGGACAGTTAACTTTGTGAACCATTGCAACAACTTGGTATGCTGTAACTGTAATTGGAAATGCTGGGGTTAATAACTTGATTTAGTGAGGTCCCATGGCAGGTGATTGGAGTGGATCACAGTTTAGAGACACTGATGTTAGTGGTAAATGGTATACGGCATTCCACTGCCTTATGGAAGATGTTCCTCTCCTGTGAATAAGGAGTTATTTATGAAGTGTAGGAGCTCCATGAGATTATTCTGCAAGCCAGTGGTCTGGGCATCGAGCCACGCTGGAAAGGTCTGCCTGAGGAGAACTGAAACATGTGTCTTCCCTGAGGGAAGAAGTGCTGTGATCAGCTTGCCATTTTGCTCTGAACTCTATCTTGTGCCTGTGAACAACCCTGGTTTCACTGAAGTAGGATCTTCTTGGAGTAAAGCTTTGATTTTAATGTGCTGATGCTTCCTGATGAAAACCAGTCTTGTCCACTTGGGGCCAGCCCTACTTCTCCAGTTTGTAACAGGATCTGACAGCAGAATAGACTGGTGAAACACAGACGTTACTCACATACTTTATCTTGCATGCACTTAGGTGTAGATGGGAGCTAGACTTAGTGAAATTTAAAATTATCATTGCTTTCAGTTTTGAACCTGTTCACTTGTAATGGTGTCTCTAAGCTTTCCTAAATCCCTTGGGCCATATTCAATCCTCTCACATTGGCACATAAGGCATTTAGATGACTTCTACTGCATACAGAAGGATCTGGATACTTTATTATTTAGGGCTCACATACTTTGGTTTCTTATGCAGCCACTGGAAAGAAGTAATTGCAGTGTATCCATTAGGCATCTCTCCTCTACCATTACTTCACTAACTTCACAGGAGCACAAGCTTACACGGACACAGACACTGTCCTGGTTCCAGTTAGGATAGAGTTAAATTAAACCAGGACAGACACACAGACACAGACACACAGACACATGTATCTTGATTCTGCAACCAGAAAAGTTAAGGTAGAAGCAAGCCAGGGTGTGCTCTGACCAGATTCTAAATCAAACTCTAGGGGTGTCAGAGCCTCTGGATTACTGCACCTACTACCCCATTGAATCTGGATGCAATCTGCCTATGTCTCTAGTGCTACAGTAAATGATCTCAAAAGGGCTCAGATTGTTTAGGGAAGCACGGAAAATAACATCCAAAAGAAAAAGAGGAAAATATTTACTGTGAGGAAAACTAAGGCTTCAGTCTATTTTGGGAGTAGGTGAACTGAACACAAACAGTTCTCCCTATTTTCTTCTCTCTTTGGGACCCGATACTAAACCTTCCCTCCCATTCATTTTGGTGGGGCTCAAATGTCTAGCTTTAACACCTCTTACTTTGGATACCTGTCTAGAACAGTCTCCCTCACTGCTGCATCACAACACAGAGATCCTTCTTGACTCTGCTTATAAGGCAAGCATGTTCCTCTGACAACAATGCACTTCCAGTAGATGCTCTTCTCTTTGATAAAAGCAATTAAAATGATTAATCTGATAAATCACTGTCCAAATAGTAATTTTATCTGATCATAGGAAAATACAAAGGGCGATAAAATAGCATGTTGGATTTCCTGGAAATGATCTCTCTCTGGTGTGAGTTCAGAATTTTGAGTTTTGTCCAACAACAAGGCAATGAATGAATTTGCTTCAGAGCTCACTTTCTGTCAAAAGGCCAAGCTGACTTGGGGAAGAGGGTGGAGTTGCCTGTTCAGACAGGATTTTTTTAGTTTTTGCCCTTTACCTCTGGAGCCAGAGGTCTGGCTCTCATCCAGCTGTACAAAAAAAAGATGATTATGGTATTTTCTAGGTAGTTTTAAAGAGCAAAACCAAAGGGAGGTCAGGTGTCTTGAAATCAGCCTCAAGTTCTTCACATGAAATGTTTCTCATGATGTTGGGTTTTAGCATAGCCATGTTTTTAAAAGTTCAACATGACCCAGCAATGTGTACTCATAGCTCAGAAAGCCAACCATATCCTGGGCTGCATCAAAAGAAGTGTGACCAGCAAGTAAAGGGAAGTGATTCTCCTGTCTGCTCTTGCTCTTGTGAGATTCTACTTGGAGTATTACATCCAGCTTTCGGGTCCCCAGTACAAGAAGGACATGGACCTGTTGGAGGGAGTCCAGAGGAGGGCTACAAAGACAATCAGAGGGCTGGAGCACCTCTCCTGTGAAGACTGGCTGAGAGAGTTGGGCTTGTTTAGCCTGGAGAAGAGAAGGCTCTGGGGAGATCTTATAGTGGCCTTCCAGTACCTGAAGGGGCCTACGGGAAAGATAGGGAGGGACTGTTTATCAGGGAGTGTAGAGACAGGACAAGGTGTGATGGGTTTAAACCTGAAAGAGGGTAGATTAGCTATTAGGAAGAAATTCTTCCCTCTGAGTGTGGTGAGTCACTGGCACAGGCTGCCCAGAGAAGCTGTATCTGCTCCCTCCTTGGCAGTGTTCAAGGCCAGGTTGGATGGGGCTTTGGGCAACCTGGACTAGTAGAGAGTGTCTCTGCCTATGGCGGGGGGGGTGGAACTAGATGGGTGTTAAGGTCCCTTCCAAACCAAAGCATTCTATGATTCTATGTATATACTCTTCAGCTGGCCAACATTCTATGAATATACCCTTCAGCTGGCCAACATACTTCATTTACTCATGCAAAAACATGCTGCTTCTTTGTGAAGCACTTCATGAAGAATGGCGCGAACACGCACATAAATGAAAGCAATATAAAATACCAAAGCTTTTGAAAAACTCAGTGGGTTAAACTCTATTTTAGCAAACCCTAACATAAATCCACCTGTAGACAGTAAAAGCTTTATTTGCATGTGGAAAGCAGAACTGAATTTCATATAATCCATACAAAACAAAGTTTTGATTCCTTCTTCCTCTGAAATCAAAACACAAACCTTCCTCTGACTGTTCTGTTGCAGAAGGGCTCCCATGTATTAGTGAAACATTTCAGGAAAATTAACAATATATAAAGCCCAGGACTTCTTTCCTATTGGAAATTTTCTCCCACCTGCTTCATGCAGCCGTCCATTCTCCACTACATGCAAGACTTTTGTTATCAGTAAAAAAAAGGATCTGTATTCAAAACCCTACAAGATCAAGTTCTCTTCAATAATAATTAGCCTCAAAATCATTGCTTGCTGACCCATGAAAGCTTTGTGGGCATCCTGGTGGCAGCAGCTACAAATACTAATCTCAACTGTTCAGCAGACAGTGCTGTAACATCAGGCTGGGCCAGCCAGCCTTTCCGCACTGTTCCCCATGCTCCTGTCTGCTCTTCCTGTCAGATGGAACTGCAGCAGAAGTCGCATGAAAGCCTGGTAATTCACCAAGTCCACATGCACTGCCAGGCTGGGTACCCTGTGATGAAATAGCATTTTCCATTAAAAAGAAGAACTGCATTTTCAGGAGCCCCATACTGAATATTCTTGTCAGAACAGGGAAACAATCCCCTTAAACCACAGCTATATAATGCTGCTCCCCTACTTGCCTCGCAATTTGAGCTGAAGTACCTCTCTTTTAACAACTTGAGGCCTGAAGCAGGGAAGCCAGTGCCACTGACTCCAGCAGGAGTAGGCTCGGGACATGAGTGCATGATGCTGCCTCTCCTGCATGACCAGATAGCACTAACATGGTAAGCCACCTTCTCCCAATGCATCCCACTCACTCTACAGCTCTGCTTCCTGATCCCACCTATGTGGGATATAAACAGAGAGTGACAGCTGGAGGAAGAAGACCAAATATGCTCTTCATTGTTTCGCTCTGTGTTTCATCTGACCAGTATTTGGTGATTTTTCAGTCAGTCTAGTAAAACCACACCTGGATGGTGTGGAATATAGTAATATAAAGGCAGGTGTATAAGTTACAGAAACCATGAATCAGTTTGAGCTTCTTAAAAGAAGACATTGAAACTTTTTTAGATGTAGGTAGAAATTCCAGAAGAAAATTATACTATTTCTAAAGAAATTTTGTGAATGAAATTCATAGTCAGAACGATAGGAAGAAGTGCTGGCTTGCTTAAAGCATGTTTCAAAAAAGAAGGTGGAAAACCTAATAAACATTTAGCGATCAAGTCAGCAGTCTGAGGAAATACAGAACAAATGGCAAATACCTGTACAGGCTTCTCCACTGTTGCCATCCACACTGCATCCAGCTTGATGTGGGTGAGTAGGTACTAAACCCAAAGCAGTGGAAACCTATAGGCACACCTCTCTCAAGTGCAGAATAAGAGGGGCTCCAGACTGGGAATGAAACTGGATGCTCTAAACCGCAGAAACCAACAGTACACAAGCTTGACCAGTTGGAACTGTGAAGAAAAGTGAGCTGGGGAACACTGTTCTCCTTGGTCCCTCACTATAACCCAGTCTGCATATTAGCTTCTTTATAAAATCTTGCGTAAGCCTGTTTTGTAGAGTTTCAAGGCCTTAAATAACTTTGATGTTTGTAAAGTTCATCCGTAGCAAGCAGTTATCATCACAGATTCATTTAAATTTACATTAGACATCAAGTAATACATATTTATATCAAACTCACTGAAAGTAGTTCCTTGGCTAATACGCAGTGGTGAAGAGGAATGCCATACTCTCTGGTGTTTTTTTCTTCAGAAAATAAAAAGGTCTTCTTCCGCTATGTGAAAAAGCAGGGTAGAAGAGGATTGGAAGACTAAAGCAAACAGCTGAAGTCTAGCCGCCCGAAGGTGTCACATCTTTTCAGAGGACTTAAAACAGTTAAGAAGGATTAACCAAATAAGCAGTTTACCTGTCAGTATAGCTTCCAGGCTATCTCCACAGACCCCGAAAGCTCTGCTGTCTGACTTTCTGACGCTCCTAGAAGTTAGGTGATGTCTGACTTCCCAAGTTCTTTTATTTTTTTTTCCTCCATGCCACAGTATTAGACATTAAGATCGGTTCTCATTAAAACCGCCTGTGCCAATCATCAAACCTTTTTTTTCCCTTGCTTCCTTCTTGTATGCTCACCCATGACGCTTTGCTTTGAAGGAAACCACAAAAATGTAATCATTGTGTTATCTCCAGACTTGGTCTGCTCCCACAGCCCCGTTCCTCTCGGCCTCACCCTTGTCCCCTCCTCCATCTATAATAATTCCCACATGTTTATGCAAAAATATTGGATTTTCTTGAATTATTGGCAATTAAGAGAGGCAAGAGTCTCAGGTTCTCTGCAAGAACAATTGTTTCTGAAAGTGAACAGTTTTCTGCCTTGACTCCCTGCAACTTTTAGGATGCCAAAAAAATCAGCGTAGTAACCTTACAGTACTTAAATGAAATAAGGATGTGAGTAATGTAGGGATCATTTCCACACTCACTTCTTCCCCCTCTGTTGCTACTGAATCTAAAAATGATGATTTTTTTCAAAAATGCAGTTTAGACTTCAGTGATCTAAGAATCATCTGACAGTGAGATGACACTGTATGTACATAGGTCAGTGAAATGTCCACTGAGACCCAGAGGCTCATCTGTGATTCAACACTGAATCTGCTGCCAGAAGGAATTTAAAGACGGCTAAAGGAGCAATCATTCATGTAACTCACCTCAGTAACATTGAGTGGCTAAAGCTGAAGAGCAACACCCCCCTTTTGCTTTCCCATTGACATCCTTGAAGGTCCTGAAAAGGTTGGAACAGACTGCAAGTTGTGAGTTATATAGTATCGGGGTCTGTGGAATAATGATACCCTTCGGGGAGAACACAGACAGGTTTTGCTGAGCCATCAGGGATGTAGTGCCTCTGATTTATGGCATCTCGTAACAGTTCCTGGGACTGCTGTAGCTTTTAAAAGCTAGCATAATCTGAACTGACTGAAGTCCCATAAGTATAGTATTAAAATAGGAACTATTGGATTATATTAAATTATCATAACTATTAGGAAACAGATTTGGGAGAAATGTGGCAGTCCAGAACTGGCAAAATTCCCATGGAGATCAATCAGTCTGAATGAAAAACAGGGCATCCTGGACACCATACAAATGGAGAACATGAAGGCTTACAAGAGCAATAGAGCCTTATACACAAGGGAGGACTTACTCCCCACTGCAAGTGGTATGCACAAGTAACCCCGAACAGCTAACATCTGGTGCCCCAGGAAGGAGACTGTTGAAGGAGAAAAGGCCAAGATCAGGGTAAAGCTGAAGTGATGAGCATTTGCCATAAAATTCCCAGCAGCATTTGGATTCTGCTTATACCATCTGCATCTTTTGGGTTGGCCTGGCTAATTGGCAAGGTCACAAAGGAAAAGGTGGTCTTGGATTCAGCAAAGTAATAAGATGTCTCTCTCAAGATGAGGAAGACTGGGCCTAGAGCAAGGGTCTGTAAAACAGAGAAAGCTCAGATCCTAACCTGAGTGGAAGTCCCACAAGCCATGCCCTATCCTGGTTTCTTTTGCATCCCTCTGGGTGACACCTAACACTCACTTTAAATAGACAGCATAGTTTTGCTTCCCTATGTGTAATCTATGATGAAAGAGATGTCTTCTTTTGATACTATTTTGTAGTTTGTTTGGGGTTTAAAGAAAAAAAAATTAATTAATAAAGGCTATTTATACAATATTTGGTCTGACGGGCCAAACTACCTCGTTTTCTCAAGGGCCAGACATAAGAGCAGCCACTCAGCTTTGGACCACTCTGGCTCTACTCCTTCCAAGTGCCCGAGAGCTGGAGTTTGAGCCTAAACAAACACAACAGCTCGTTTGGAGCATTTCTGTGCCAAGGATTAATGAATCTGTCATATTGCTGCACACCTAGAAAAATAAAATTCACTTGAATCAACTTTCAAGACCACACAACACTCATGTCTGTTGTTAATAGAGTGTGAGCCAGAAGTACAGGCTTGGGTTACTGTCTTTAGACTGGAAGACAATGGAGTGAAAACAAAGAAGGGGAGACCACAGAGTATGTGGTGTCACCAAACATCTGCTCTACTGAAGGTACAGTCCAGGGAGGTATCTTTAGGTGGAGCTGACATCCACAGAAATTGTGCCAACGTGTAAAATGCTTCTTTCATGAAACAGGCAAAGCCTATAGCCTTTTCCATGGCTTTTCAGAAGTCGGATGCTAGTTAAAACCTGTGGATGTGTATACATTCCTTTATATGGATAATTAGCTACTTTATGTATGGCGCCTCCTGGATTAAAGAAAATTCTTCTATGCAAATTAGAAGTGGAATAGACTGGTCAAATTTATATATGGAGAAAAAAGGACCTCTTTTATATAAATACATAGTATTTATTTAGGTGAGCTTCTTATTCCATAGACAAGTGCTAATTCCTAGACAGCTCCCATGTATTTAAAACATTACTCTACATTGTTCTTTTCAACAATACCGGTATGCAAACACCGAGGATGAACAGTAGATTTTGACAACATGTTTAAATAAATGAGACAAAACCATGTGCCTTGGAACTGGCTTTTATGCCTTTTTCACTAAATGCTCAAATACTGTTCATTTCAAAATGCCAGTCTGAAATCAATGGCAAAGCTCCATTGATTTGGGCGGGCTGCATTTTCAACCCAAACTCTCTTTTTCAGTAATAAGTAGATTTGGCCCAAGTTTGGCCAAAGATACTGATTTAACTATTTATTCTGCTCTATTGAATAACAGAGTGGGTTGATATTTAAGAATGAAAGCTCATCAAGTTTAAATTTCAGTTGTTTCATAATAATAGCCATATGTTAGTTATAGATTGTGTAAGTCTGAAGTTTTGGTAATTTAAAACTGCTTTAAAGTGACCTTTGCACGGTTCCGCATTTCAACATTTTCTGAAAGCGGTCGGCATCGGTCCTTACACAAAAATTCTTACATTAAAAGAATCCACAGGCCTGGGCCCTTAGTTTACAGGTTTACAATAAGGAAGTCCTGCAAACATTTATATACACACACTTGACCCTACAAATCAAGTCTTCACGATGAAATCAACATAGCTGCTCTTAGGGAGCAAAATGGGATGAAACGTCAGCTTTTAAGAAGAGTCACTCTTACTATGGGAGACAGGATGCCAGGCAAGCAGGACCTCCAGCCTGGCCTGATGCAGTTGTCAGGTTCTTCTCTAGTTAAAGGTGCAAAAGAAAAAGACATGGTGTGGGAAATGGTTATTTTTCCCTGTTGGAGGCTGTGCAAGCTGGGAGGGCAAGTACATACTGCGGGTACTATGAAGGCTGTAGCTCAGCTGCCTGGAGGTGCCATATCACACATCTTTCTCCCGGTTTCTCCAACCATACCACAGTGGATCTTGCCTTTTGGTTGGACTGCTCACATAGCTGCAGATCCTTATTTCCTTATGGTGCTCCACTCCCTATTCATCTCCATTCATTTGTGTGTCATTCCTCCCAGGTCTTGAGATCTTTCTCAAAAGCAGCATTACTCCGGTTATCCAGATTTTCCCTCCGACTGCCTATCTGACTGCATATTTCCACTGTTATAGTAAAGGCTATACACACTGTGTATCTGTTATGTTGTTCACCTCAAATACCAGCACTCCAAAAGTCATTTTCTTCTGCTAACAGGGAAACTGAGGCATGCCAGCCACAGCTATTTGCCAGACATTGTACAGCATGTGAACAGCAACATACAGTCTAGAACCACAGCTCCTGACCTTTCCTTCTAATGCTTTGGTCTTTAGGCATGAATTGGAAAGTACACTGGCAGAACTAAAAAGAACATAAAAGTATAACCCTCAAAATAAGATCAAAACAAGTTTTGATATGGTGGCAAGAAGGAAATGCTGATTGAAATATGCCCTGGATTGACTAATATCTTAATAGTCCTCTTATTTCTGCGCAGCTTTGTTACTTCTCCCATGACATTCATTGTTAAAGTGCTATATGTGCAGCACGCTTCCCACAAATAAGAAAAACACCAGGCACCTCGGAGTTGTCCGTTTCCTTTCCCTTTGTATACTTTCGTGTTTATTGCCCATTGCACTTAGATGGTTGATGTATTTGAACCTAAACACAATATGGCAAGATATACACTGTGGATCCATATGACCCACTCTAAATACTATTTCCAGGCTTGCAGCTGAAGAGATTAATTTTGATTAATTCAGAGATTAACTCTGAAATACCTCTGCCTCTTCAGAACCTTAGTCTTCGTTTGGCCCTCAACCCTGAAAATATTTCAGCACAGGCATGTAAGTAATTCCATTAACACAAGTAAGTAACTCCACTGGTACTGATAATATACTAAGCAGATACATATGTTTGGAGAACAGGACCTTGTTTAGTTAAGAAAATATTCTTTTTTTTTTCCTTTCTCTTTTGCAAAACTCCACCTTTGGAAAAGAAATAAAAATGTTATATAAATTTGAGGTAATAAACTCAAGCTCTAATTTTATTTTATTGTCACACAAACCAAAATGTTTGCTATTTTTAGAAAGTGTACCAAAAACATTAGGCCCGTTATGAAAATTTGGGACCTGACTGTTCAGCCATTCAGTGTCTTTCATTGATTCCAGTGTAGGATAAAAAACCCTGGCCTATAGAACCTGATCCTTTGTATCTTGAGTGTTTTTCCAAAGGACAAAGTCATGTA